>PVIH01008175.1:0-73074 GCA_004025045.1 Sigmodon hispidus
GAATAAGGATATATAGGGAAAGCTGAACACAAAGAAAATATATGTGTAGCAATCTTATTTGTATTTCTACCCTTGATAAGCCATGCTTATGATTCTTATCCTCTGTATAGTTATTGTTAACTCTTCTGCATTTTAAATTCTTTTTACTGTTTTTTTTTGATAAATACAAAATAAAGAAAAAAAAAGAAAAAAAAAGAAATTTAAGTGTCTTCTACTTCTGTGAAAAACATTACCATTTTATAGGGACTATAATAAATTGGAAATCTCTTTGGAAATTATGGAAAATTCAGCAATATGGAATTTTCTAATCCATTAATGTGGAATACTTTTTATTATTTGTTATTTTTAATATCTTTTAAAAACAATCAATCTTTATACTTCTCATTGTAAAGATATTTCACCTCCTTGGTTAAATTTATTTCAAAATATGTTATATTTAATATGAGCAGTTATTCTTAATATTTCTTTCATTCTTAATTTTAGACAGCTATTGGCCTAGGGTAATGGTACAGAAATGTATTATAAGTAACTTTTTACTTAGCTTTCCAGCCACACAGCCACACAGTCACACAGCCACATAGTCACACAGCCACACAGCCACACAGCCACACAGCCACACAGCCAACTAAGGAATAAAAAGTAAATAAAGCTATATACAATAGAGAAAAATAAACCCAGAGAAAACAGATAGACCAGATAATTTAAATTAAGAAAGGCTGACTGGAAATAAGCCAATCTATGGCTAGGTATTCATTTGGGAGCTGCGTGGAGGCCACCCAAAAAAGTGAAGAGAGAAAAATAACCTATAAATTGCCTATAAATAAATAACCTATATATAACTATAACAACAACATACCAAAAACCTTTGGGATAGAGCAAATGGGCTACAAAAAGAGAAGTTACAGTGACTGTCTACATCAGAAAAAGAAGAATTTCAAATAAACGCTCCTGGCATCTCAAGGGACTGGTAAAATGGAACAAAACAAACACAGATTACTAGAAAGAAAAAAATTCTACAGACCAAGAACTACAGACTAAATATAAATAAAACAAGATAAAAGTTCAACCAAAGGATTAGTTCCGTATAAAAGTGAACTAAATTGACAAAGCTTTAGCCAAACTAAAATAAAGGAGAAATTCTACTGAATAAAATTAAGTGAAGAGACCTACTTTAAACAGACACCACAAAGGGAATTACAAGAGATTATTACGCACAATTCAATGTAGTTCCTACAAACATCATCTTATCAAGACTTAATTATGAAGAAGCAGAACACCCAAAAAATAGGAAGTAGCAAGTCTAGATCAATAATAAAAAGTATTCCATCAAAGAAAAGCCCAGAATCACATAGTGCCTACAGAACATTTAACAAGTCTTATTAAAGTATTATGTCGGTTGACCTAGGGCCCAGGCATATAACTTGCTAGCTCTTTCATCTGAGTTCAACCCATCTGTGTCTTTGTGTAAAGTTATGGCACATGTATGACATGTACTCATGTCATCCAGAAGAAGGCATCAGTTGCCATAAAACTGGAATTACAAGGAGATGTGAACTGCCTAAGATGAGTGTTTGGAAATGAACTAGGGCCTTCTGGAAGAGAAGAAAGCACCTTTAACAACAAAACCATCTCTACAGTTCCTCATCTGAATAACAAAAATAGCATGCTTTCAACTCACTAATCTGATCCTCCTCTGGGACTACTATTGATAGATTCTATTATGCTTTTAATTTTACTTACAGTAGTTTTCATTCAAAGATTTTTGGTGACTTTTAAAAATTGCTTCCAAATTGTTAATTTTTAAAAATTAGAATTTTGAACACTTTTTAAAAATATTTCCTTATTTTTTTTTGAATAGTAATTGTAAGTTTCCCATCTGAGAATTTATCCATACTTGTTTCTGTATCAACCAAATTTGGTTTCTGGAACTTTGATAGTTAGATAAAGTCATGGTTATTTTTGAAAGTTCTCAGTGATTGCCAGGGGTCTGATATTACCTAGGTATTTGAGGAACAAAAATTTATTCTGATCTTCATAATTTGACTTTGTTTTACATCTGTCTTTCTGTAAAAATATGAGCTGGTTGTTTTCTCAAAGCTTCTCACTCCCATGACTGTGCTACCTAGATCGCACATTCAATGGTTTATTGCAAATTGGTTGTTTGTGTCTTACTGTGTTTTCAGCACTAGAGATACCCAAGTGAAGGTGTCTTGGTCCCATATGTACAGTTGAAACATTGTAGAGTCTTTAGGTGAATCTGGAGAGGTTGGCTTGTACCTCAAAACTTCTCTATAGAGCTAGAGTAGTCCTAGACAACTTGTATACTGACACTAGGAGGTGGCAGTTGATTCAGAGACTTCACCTATGAGCACAAGCCTGAGGACTTCCAGGATCTTCCAAATGTTAGATCTTACCAGTCTAGCACTAAGTTTCAATGAAATGATTGTGATTATTGTCTTGTCCTTTCACAAGTCAAAAGGGTGAGTAGACACCCAGAGTTTTCAACTTGGGCTAGTACTAGTGAAGGTAAATCTATATCTACAAGATGGGTTGTGCCTGTGTTTCACAGCTACAAAAGTCATTAAGTCTTGGAGGTGCAGTCAGGCACATACCAAGGATGCTTGTGATGAAGGTTGAAACATGAGTTCTTTCTAGAGAAAAGGTGTGTACTTGGTTCCTGTAGTGCTAATCTAATTAAACTTTATCACTAAAAAATAGTGAGTCAGGGTAAGAACCTAAAAGATTAGAGAAGCAGGGAGAAATCACCAGTCACCTCCTATCTCTTCCATTCCTCCATCCAAAAGGGCCAAGATCTTCTCTCTGCTCTGCCTTACTACTTTCTATCTATAGTCCTCCAAACATCTATGGTTAATTTAGGCCAGCTAGTGGCTAGCTCTGCCCTCTGACTCCAAGCAGGCTTTGTTTGTTAGAACTCAATCAAAATATTATGCAATATTTTCTTCTTTTTGCCTAAATAAAAAGTAAAGTTTTATCAAATATAGAAAAACTATATACAATAAGTACAATAAATATATGTAAATATGTACAGGCAAGAATTACATTAACAATGTTCAGTCCATTTTCATTTGACAAATTCAGAAAAAAATACTTCATTTTCATTGTCTATTTTATCTTGGTTAGCCCAAATTTTTGTACCTAATTCATTTTTTATACTAACCTGCATCATTAATCGAATACTATCTTCTTACAATAATTATACCTCTTTTGTGAGTTTTTTTTTAAATCTGGTAACAAAAACACTATAGTTATAATTATAACTATGTAGTCTTCAACTCCATCAGATACCCAAGAAGGATAGAATATTACATGAGTAAACAGGAACTAGAGAAAACAACTTACAAAACTAAGAAATAACAGAAACAACTGGCTGAGTAGATAGTCACCCATGGTTCCTCTGTAATTTGGGGTCATCCATCTTTGGCCTACAGGCTTAGAATATCTGATAGACTTTTAGTGGAGCAGGATTTTTGAAGAACTATCCTACCTTGTCTTGGCAAAGTTCAAAGTTTAGTAGTCACTTTTTTGTGTGTTCTGCTGGTTCCGTTTACACAACATATTATCAGCAATGAAGGCAAGGGAAATTTATTTGCCCACATGGACAGGTTTTGCCATAAGAAAATAAATTTCATATTGAGTTTTTTTATTTATTTTTATTTATTTATTTTGTATTTATCAAGAAAAACAGTAAATTGAATTTAAAATGCTGATAAGTTAACAATAACTATAAAGAAAATAAAAATCATAAGCATGACTTATCAAGGGTGATAATGCAAATAATTTGCTACGCATAAAATTACTTTGTGTTCAGCTTTCCCTCTGAATTTTTTTTTCTATCACTGTATATCCTTATTCAAGGTCCCTTCTTCCTCCCACCACATCAGGTCATTTTTTCTTCTCCACAACTCCTCATCCCCTTCCTGGGCAGGCAGCAGACAGTCCCATGGTCCCACTGATCCAATAATGCTTAGTTCAGTCTCCACTCCTGGCAAATCCAGTTTTTTCAATGCCCATCATCGTCTTTGAAGTAGATTGGTGCTGCCAGGAGCAGATGTGTCTCATTATCATGAAAAGCCTTAGGCTATTAAACATATTAAATGTTGTATTCTGTAGGTCTTTGAAGTGTTTGCAGGCTATTTAAATATATCTATGTGTGACCTTGAAAACATACCTAACATGACTATAAGTTTGACTATTATCGATGACTATTAACATGTATTTCTTAATTATACATTACATGTTTAAATGAGCTGCAGAAACACAATACCTTAAATAAAAGTAGAAATATTCATATAGTATAATGAAATTAACTTCAAATTTTTATCAACAGTGTAAAATCCATATGATTTTAAGATTAATAGTTGTTTTGGGGGATTAAAGTAGGTTCCATAATTCTTTTATACTATCATTTCTACATTCCCTTTTTCTTTTAATAACAAGATACCTGAATCTAATCTTATTTTTCCTGGCCATTACCAATAACAACTTATAAATACCCCCTTAAATGATAATAAATATCAATAACCTATTTTGGGGGAATGTGGTTGTAGTTTTTCAGACTATTTCCTGCTGACTTGGGGCTCTGATAATCTTTGAAAAAACCTTGAGAAATACAGTGTAGTTAGTTGTTAAGTCTTGGCTGTAGTATTCTGTGAGGCTGGATCTTTCAGTAAGCAGCCTGTAAATTATTCTGGATGCAGGATCACCTGGATCACCATTTTCACTTATGTCTAGTTCCTTTTCTTTGAAAAATATATAGAATTCTGAAGGTAACATATATATCTGTATTAGTATAAATATAGATTGTGCATTGTGCACAATTCTGTTAAAGATTTTTTTGTTTATGTGTTTGCACAGGCAAAATGTATACTACATAGCTTGTAGGTTTTTTAGGCTTATTTTTTAATGTTTAGAGTCAGGATTTTCAGGGGGTCTTTTCTCAATCAAAATTGCTTTTGCTTAACCTATAATAAATTCATAGCCTCTTATTTTCTGCAAAAACAAAAGCATAACCCCTCTCCCAAAGTAACATATCTTTTACTTAAAATTTGAAGTCGAAATATTTTAAAATATATATACAGGTTGATGTAATCCAGCAGTTTTCATAATCAAATGTCTGTTAGCAACTATACTTTCAAAGACAACACAACAACATACAGAACCCAGACTGTGTATTTCTCATCTTTATGTGGCTTATTATATGTTTAATCACTTCATTCCTTTTTAAGGATTTCATTATTTTAAAAATGATATTTTGAAACTATGACTGTATATATTTTTTCTTCTCTCTCTCAAGCCTATGCATATATGTATATATACATATACATATACATATACATATATATATATATTTAAAACACAGTGTGACCTGTTTAGACACTTTTCTTAGTCTGGACCTGTCCTTATCATGTATGTATCTGTAATCTTTTCTGTCTGCATGAGCAAAGCAACCTGCTATGTAACTCAAATCATTGTGTGCTGGGACTAGCTGCTCCTTCTTGGTTCCCTGAGAGTCTAGTCTCCTGGTGGAGGCATCAGCTCTGAAAGCCATGTTTGCTGCCTCAACTCTGGGAAAATTCTGAGACTAGAGTAACAATGAAAAGCATGCCACCTGCTGCTTGTAGACTCCACACAATTTCTTTTTGCTGCTAGCACCAAACCAGGAAGCCATCTCTTAAAAGAGCCACACCTCAACCATAAAAATAACTAAATGATGGAGGTGCAGTCAGGCACTTACTGGAGATGCTCATGATGAAGACTGAAGGTTAAAACATGAGTTCATTCTAGGGCAAAGGTGTCTGCTTGGTAGCAGAGAAGGTCATGAGTTCTGGCCTAGAGATAGATTTGCTGTGTGAGGTTGTGAATAGCTCATTGACTATCAAAGCCAATATCAAGCTGGGTCATACCTGATACTCACAGCCAAAGGGTCTTGGGACCTTTGTCTTGGGAAGGAAAGCCCATGGTCACTTCAATATTGGCCATGCTGTGAGTTAAAATGTGTTTGTCCTGACAAGATGCATGTCTTTGCTCTGGGATGAGGAAGTTCAGAAATGACATGTAAGGGCTCTGGATTTAATGAAAGGGCTTTGTTCTCTTCTGGTTGCCTGGCAGTGAACTCCAGTAGTCTCTAGTATTAGCTTTTACATCTTGAGGGAGAATCTCACTCCTTACATGGCTGCTGGAGATCGAGTGAATGTTTAACTAACTACTATAGTTCTAGTGGTCTAGTCCATAATTAGGGCAGAATGTATAAGGATTTGTGTAGCACTGGCTTATACTGTGGTGGAACTGGAACTGGGTACCATACATAAGGTTCCTTGTCCCTTACTAAAATTAGGAGATGTCATTCTCCTTGTTACTTGGATTAGTGCAAGACAATGCTTCCAACTCCTTTCTACCTTCTTCCATGTATTCCTTATTATTGGACAAGAACCAAACACTGTGATCTCTCACTTGGCTTTCCTAGTGTTTGTGAAGGGAGATGGGTATATTATTATCTGTTCAAAATGGTGTTTCTGGGAAATGACTGGTGAACGGCTTTCTCAGCCTACGTCTTGCTCAGTCCTCTGTTTTCATGCTCATTGTTCTTTCTTTTCTGTTTGTCTTAGTTACTTTCCCATTGTTGTAATAAAACACCATGATAGAAGGAATTTATAGAAGGAAATGCTTATTGGGGCTTTTGATTTCTCACATGTAAGAGTTTATCACTAAAACAAAAGGGAAGTATGGCAGAGGCAGGCATGAGTGCTCATATCCTAAACCACAAGCAGTACACAGAGAGCAAACTGGGAATGGTTAGAGACTTTCAAACCTCAAAGCCTGCCCATAGTACCAGACTTTTTCCAGTGGGGCCATATCTCCTAAGTCTCCACAAACAGGGATAACTGCTAAAGACCAGTTACTGAAATTTTAGAGCCTATTAGAAACATTCTATTTTAGACCACCACACTGTAGTTGTATGAAAACAATCATTTAATTCTTCCTAAACTATATCTATATAATTACTGTTTGAATAGAGGCCTGAGGATCTAATTAATGAATATTTGTTGTGGGATGTGTTATAATTGCAACATTTCTATTTGGATGCCCCTGTGGTTTGAAGGGTACTTTAGCCTGTCTTGTTTCTGGAAATCTCAGTTTAACAGAAATAAAGAATTGTGATGTGTCCATTTGGATTTGGTTCCATAACTCCACATTTTAATTAGTTGTGGTTTTCTGTAATGGTCTCTGCCTGTTGCAAAGAGATGTTTGTTTGATGGGGGGTGGTGACTCTACTTATCAATGTTGTCTTTTGGAAAAAAAACTTCTTTACTACTTACATTACAAAGAGGCCACATGATGATTGGGAAACTGTTTTTTCTTTGTTCTTTTTGGTCTTTCAAAATGCCATGACGATGCCAAGGATAGTCACTACATGGAAAACAAATAAAAATTAAGTTCTTGTCTTTGAACAAACTAAAGTTTATTTCACTTCTTCACTCAATCTTCACCCTATCCTTCTCTGTAGAAAATGTCTGTATTTCTTTTCCATTATAAAAGAATAAGACTTTATCTTATACCCTTGGTGAAGCCTGTGTGGCTCGGATTGCTTTTGGAAGTGTTTCATCTGTGCTAGAGGCACAGCACTTCCTTTATTACATATTATTTTAGTCAGAGTCAGTGGATCAAGAGCACTGAAACCTCTTATTGACAAAGCCAACTTTCTTTATTTTCTATGGTGCACTTGAAAAAATGAGAAAGAACAATAGATCTTCAAGAAAGAACAGCGAGAATGTGTCTGTAAGTGTTCCCATTATTCAGAAGAGGGTGTTAACATTAACAGAAGTGTTAGACTCCCCTGAGAAACCAGGGTAACACATGTTGCTGCAACTCACTCCTCTCTGACTTAAGAGTCATTTGCAGTTTTACAAGAAAAGCATTCTGAATAAAACATATTTCCATATCCTTTTGCGTGTGAATGAATCTGAAACATTGGAGGAGAAGCCACCAAAGAAAATAAAATGGCTGTACTCCTACCCACACTCATTACAAAATATTACAGTGTGATTGCCTGAAATCATATGTAAAAACAATGATTTTATTGACATGCATATAAAGCCACCAACCTCAAAATGGCCAGGCCTGATCCATGACACCAACATGCTCAGTACCCAAAGTACTTGTTATTGATGGCTTTTTGAGGATTCTAAAACATCTTCTATGTTTAACTTAACTTTCCTTGGGAGAGAGGTTTAGTTCAGAATTTTAACCACTGTACTTAAAGTAATTTAGAAGTCACAGAAACAACCAGATCTCACTGTAGGTGAAGTATTTACAATCGGATTAACATCACTCTGTTATTGCAAACCTGTAAAGTAGGAGGTAATGATCACTCAACCTAGGTACACCACACCCCTGGGTAGGGTTTCTCTGTAAAGACTATTACACCCGGGATGGGATACCATTCAAAGTCCACTCTTACTATTTCTACATTTAAGGCTCATCTGAGTTACACATAAATAAACAAATCAATCAAGCCTTTGAAAAGTTCATGATCTTGCCTCAGATATCACTGAGCTTACTCCACAGTAAAAATCTAGTACAGAGGTTCTGTAGACCTCCCTTAACAGCAAATAAAGGTTTTATTATTTCTAAAGTTCCATTTAAAGCATCTATATTTTACACTAAAAACATTATTTTAGGGTTCAGAAAGCATACTTTAAAGTGTTCTTATGACACTAGGACCTATGCCAGATAAAGCACACTGTTGCCATGGAGATCAGTAAATAGTCCTTGTCTGAGACACTAGTTCCCAGTACCAAGGGGGGTGGGGTGGAAAAATGCTTCTCACAGACTGTTTTCTCTAGACTAAAAATACAGTATGCATTCTACTAAAGGGCAATTAAAAAATTCTCAGTGATTTAGCCTTGAAGGAAATACACCCTCTCATTTTTAGAACAATGATTCATCAAGTCAGCTACACAATACATTGAGATTGTATTTTGTGTATGATATTAATTATACTCATGGTCTGTCATGTAAGTTTTGTTATAAGCACAGCTTTTTTTTAGTGGTGTTTTATTTGGTTTTTAAAAGTGGTTTGTGTAAACTCATGTATGCTTTACAGACATAAATTATGTGTTTATAAGGGTTATGATACAAATTTAGCACTTCATGTGAGCTCCTCAAAAATCTATTTGGTTTGTGGATACATTGCTCTGAATAGGTGTGATGACCCTAAGTTATTTTCAGGCCATGATGATGTTTTCTTTTGTAGGAGTATAATAAGAATGAAAAATGCTACTATGTTTTCTCAAAGGTACATAGATGGCATGTACATGATTGACTTCTAGGCACAACAATAAAATAACCACATGGAAATATGTTATCTTATATTTACATTAAACTATAAAACAAGTTTATCCTTTTTAAGCGAAGTTGCATCACTTGTTATTATAATGCCACCCCCTCTAAGAAGGATAGACAATCTAACAAAACTGTCAGTGCTGGACATAGGAAACTTCTTTTCAAGTTATTAGTCAGGAGTTTAATAGGCTTTTAAAATATTTGAAGATATTGCTCTAGCCCTTGGTCATCTCCCAGAACTTGAAGGTCAGACTTTGTTGATGAAGACACCACATTTCAGACCAAGGGCTTGGAGGACTCTTGCTGATCTTGACCTTAAACCCTCTTCACTAAGGATTGCCTCTTGTAGGATCTGAAGGTGCTATGCAACCTGCCAATAATTGTTATCTTTTTGTATTTTCGATTTTTTTTGTTAACTTGACACAAACTAGAGTCATCTGAAAAGAGGAAACCAAATTGATAACATGCCTCCTAAAGATTGGTCTGTAGGTAGGTTTGTGGGGCTTTTTCTTAGTTAATGATTGGTATGGTGCCACCCTGAGCAAGGCATGAGGAGAAGCCAATAAGCAGTTTTTCCATGGTTTCTGCTTCAGATCCTGTCTCTATGCTCTTAACTTGAGTTGCTGTACTGATTTCCTTTGAAGATGGAATTATATATAAGATGGAATAAAGTTTTTCCTCCTCAAGTTGATTTTGGTAATGGTTTTATCACTAACATACTAATGAGACTCAAGGACTATTCAATATGAGGGAATTCATGCTTGATATTATAAATCTAGCCAACCTATCCATAGCTGATAAAGTCATTAATCCTAAGGAGAATATACTAATTCCACTTTCTTAAACCAGTGTAAGTTATGACACAACAGGTCTAAATAGTCACCTTTATACCCAGAGATAACTTCAGCTGTTTTCCTAAACCTGTCTTAAATACCTTTCTTGCCCAGCTGTATCCCATCCAGGTTAAGATTAAAGGCATGAGCTACTCTATTTAGTTGTCAGCCTTGAACTCACAGAAACTCAGAAAGATCTCTGTCTCTGGAGTTATGGGATTAAAGGCGTAGGTCACCTCTCCGGACTTTCCCTGTGCTAGGATTAAAGGTGTGTGCCATTGAAGCCCAACTGTTTGGCTTTGTTTCACAGAGATCCAAATCTCTTGGAGGTACCTCTGCCTAGTTTGACTGTAAGTTGATCTCGTGATACACCAGGTTTTATTAAATATGTAACATATCACCAGAGATGTGTAGAAATTATGTAAATATAATACTCATGTATGGAATTCTCATGTGCATATACATATATGTAGATATAGATAGATTATAAATAGAAAGAAAGAGAAAGAGAGATAAAATAGATAAGTAGGTAAGTAAATGATCCCACAGCAGGCTTCCTTGGACTACCAGCCCTCAAACCATGATATGGTGACTTATTAATTAGGAATGCTTGGGCTTAGCTTAGGCATGTTTCTAATTATCTTTTAAAACCTAAATTAATTTATTTCTATTAACCTATATGCTGCCAGAGTCTTCTTTACCTTATCTACATACTGTTCATCCTGTGTTCCTGCTTCCTCCATGTCTGGCTGGCTGACTGCCCTATTCTCTCTGCCCACTAGCCCTGCCCATCTCTCCACTGCCTAGCTATTGGCCATTCAGCTCTTTATTAGACCAGTTAGATACCTTAGACTGGCAATGGGTAATGGCAACACATCTTTACATATTTAAAGAAATGCAGCATAAAAGCAACATTTCTTTACATAATAAAACAAATGCAGTATAAATAATTGCAACACATTTTTACATAGTTAACCAATTATTCTGCCACACAGACAAATAACAACACATCTTTAAATAGTTAAATAAATATTGTATTTCACAACATGATATTTCACAACATGATACTACACTGCATGGTGTCTGAAAATATAAACAAATGAACACTGTTTGTCCTTCACCATAGTGTGAAGACCACAGCACACTCCTTAAGAAATGACTCAACATGCCACCATTGCATCAGCACTTTGGGATTTAGTTCTATGTTAACGCTCTTAACTGTATCCAGATTTTTAGAAGTCATTTGACTCAAACAGCAATCAGGTAGAAATCATTGGGTATCACTATGGTTCTATAAAGGATATTTTATTTAATAAAACTGAGCCCAAGGCCTAGAAAAGTGGTTTAGAAGTTAAGAGTACTTACTACTCTTATAGGGAACTGGTTTTTGGCTCCCAGTTTGAGAGGTTTTGACACTTTCTTCTGGCAGAGGTGGACACTGCCTGCACATAATACACATACATACACGCAGGTGAAACATTCATACATATAAAAAAAAACCCTTAAAATTCCTGAGCTAATTTTGAGTTTATCATAAATTTTGTGGAAGGCAAACTTTAATCTTCTACTTAGAAGGTTATTTCTTCTTCCTTTTCTTCCCTCTCATTGTATTTCCATATGAACTCTAATGCTAAGTCTTAGTATATTTATTAGTCAATGTAACAAGCAAGGTTGTAAACAATTTCTATTGTTTCTCCTCATGCAAGCCCCTTTGAAGGCTATTCTTCATTTAAGATATTCACTGGACTGTTTCCAGTTTCGAATGAGTATAATTCATCAGGAGATCATCACTAACTATGGTGCATGCTTGTTGACTGTATTGGGAGCTCTGGAGTCCATATTTTCTCTTAATTATACATGGCTGTTTTTCATGCATGCATGGCTTCATGATTGTTCATTTATAAAAACTGTCACTAGGCTTCCTAAGGAACTCATCTTTCTTATTGTTCCCAGAGAGGAGACTTTGGCTTTTGTTCCTTCAAGATCCCTAGAGCTAAATTCTTCATGTCTTCTCCCAGCTTTACTCACCTTTATTCCCATAAACCATCCCAAACCCTGGTGTAATTTTTATACTTTATTAAGATTTGGATTGGTATCGCATGCCTACGAACAACCCTGTCTGCTATGTTAGAATGTATAGAAAAGTATTATAATTTTTGTGGTTTTCTCATTAGAGCAATAATTAAAAATAACTAGACATTTTGTCATCACCCACTGTTTAGATGGTATTACTATTTCTCCTTAATGTACTATCACTCACTGAGTTAATGCACATTTTGCTGGAATTCCTATTGTTCTTGATCTGTGCTCATCTCCTGTGCCCTCTTTTTCTTAGTCAAAAATGTGTGTGTGTGCAGAGAAAGCAGTTGGCATTCAGGTTTTTGTATTAGTGATTCCCAAATCATGCCCATATCATCTCCACACCTGGCTCCTTGCTTTGACAGTGCTGCTTACTTTCAGAAAGGGAAATACTCATTGCTGTATTCAAGGCCAAATAATTTGGTCCTTTCTCTAGTCTGGAAATCTACCTACTCTGCCAATTAAACTATCTTCACCTGGACAGTAATGATTCTTCTGCAGGGGGCAGGTAACAAATCTGCTTACAGTGGCAGAGAAAGTCTCCTCAGTCTCAGCATGCCACAATTAATGTGAGTCTTGATATGCCAGACACTAAGCTGCAATGGTAAAAGCATATTCCTAGTAAGTTTCTGTTCTGACTGGGACTTGGGGCTTTCTCTAAGGTACTGCCATTATCTGAGTATAAACACTGTTTTTCTATCATGATAGGTATGGTAGGATGAGTGAGCCAAGGTCTAGGATGGGCAACATCCACTACAGTTGTTCATAAAATAGCATCATTACTTTATTTCTGAGCATACACAAAAGCACAGTGGTTTAGAAAAGAATGTTTGTTCTCTCTGTATACTCATTATTAAATATATAATATTTTCTTTCTTCTCTTTTTTTCTAATATGCTATAAATGAAAATGATAAAAAATTAAAGGGAATATATTATGAAAGTATTTCCACATGTTTTCTTTTCTGTGTTCCTATGTTAATATGTATCACACCTACACTTATATAATAAATTACTCAGGTTTGGAACTGAGCTGTCCAGCTATCTTTTAGCCTTTTGTGTAGAGTTTTTTATGTCATTTTTACACCTACTAAACTTAGGTCTGATATTTTTTAAATACAGGGTCTCAGTCTGTAGCCCTGGTTGATGCTGAACTTACTGTGTAGACCAGGCTGGATTTGAATTTACAGAGATTTTTCTGTATCTGTCTACTAAGTTCCAGGATTAAAAACTGCCTTAGATCTGGTTTTGTTTTTCTATAGTTGGATTTTTTCAGTGGCTTCGAGAACTTATTTGTGATTATGTTTACATTAATCAGTTCAGCAAACATACTTCTTCATGATTTGATGCTTGTCTGTCATTTTGGTTTGTTTTTCATCCCTGCCCCACAGGATCTGATGTTGTACTCAGATTAAACTGTTTGCTCTTGTTCTCAAGGCCTCTTATTACATTTCCTGCTTAAAACTTTAGCCCTGTCCCCTTCTCTCTCTCTCTCTTTCTGGTGTATGTTAGATGATACATGTGTATGATGTATGTGCATGTATGTATACAGATGTATACATGTATATGCACATGTGCAGAAGACATCTGGTGCCATATTATATCAACTGTCTCGTTCACTCCCTTGAGATAGTGTTTTATACTGAACTTAAAATTAGGCTTGCAGCCAGCAAGACCCAGAGTTCTCTCTTTGTCTTTACCGATCATCTCCAATAGTATTGGTGTTACAGGGCAATTGGTATTCAACCACAGGTATTTGTCTTCATAGCAGGCCGTCTTACTCAGTGAGCCATTTACCATGTTTTATCTCTTTATCTACTCAGTTAATTTTGTCCTTAAACACCAAGGATAATCAGGAAATCTTCAAGTCTCTTTATGACAATTGTAGTACAAGATTTCTGGCCCAGACTTTCGGGCCTACTCCTAAGGTTTAGACCAGTTGTCAGCCCCATTGCCTTTCAGGCCCAAATAATCACACAAATACTTATATTAATTATATTCTGCTTGCTGATTGACCTGGAGCCCAGGCATCTAACTCTTAATTCTTAAACTAACTCAGGATTCTTATCTTATTCTGCCATGCATCTCAGTACCATTTCTCAGAGCAGCATAATTATCTTATGCATCTGCTGGCTTCTCCTGGTGTCTCCCTGGCATCTCTGCTCTGCTCTTTCTGTTTCCAGAGTTTTCTTAGTCTGGTAGCCCTGCCCACATTTCCTGTTTGCCTTCAGTCAATCAGCGTTTTTACTAAACCAGTAGGCAGGACAATTATTTACAACAGAACACAATCCCACTACAGACAATGGTGTTTTATGTTTTATTTTTCACAACATCTTCAGTAACATTAGCCTTGTCATACAAGCTTGCATTTTCAGAATCGCAAGTGTGTATCATTCATTATACATGAAGCTCAAGAAGAAAAAGTATTTATTGTTATATCATTATGTACTCTAGCACTGAGAAGTTGGTGTGGTATGCTTGCAGAGGTTAAATGCACCTTTGGAATGAATGAAGACATGAATGAACCGATAAAGTTGGTGGGAAGATCGATGAACAGGAGTATCGTAAAGCAGACTGGTGAAGAGCAAATCGATGTAATTAGATATTTTCTTTTGTAATCCCACTTTTGATGTTTCCATCATTTTCTGAAACCCAAGTTAGTTAATTGTAGGCTGATAAATACAAATGATCTCCAAGACTGAAGGTGAGTCTAATTTTTCAGCACAATAAATACCTGTTAGAGGTCATGTTCTTACCTAAGCTATCTCATTTCCATAATCACATTTCCTTGGGATCTCCACCTTTTCTCATGTTTCCTTCAATTAATTAGAGAAGAAAGTAAATCTCCATTATGAACTTTGTCTGTAACTATACATGGGACCTACCTTTTATGTCTTTGTCTTTAGTTTTTTATGTGGGAAGCAACAGAGGAAAGCCTTGCCACTGTAGGATGAGAGAACTGAGCATAGAATTTGGCTTGTTGTGGTGGAAATGTTCTCTGTATGCTGCAAATATAGTAACTGTTTTGGTCTATGGCGAGCACTGTAGAAGTAGGTGGAGACATCAGAGTAGAGACAGGTAGAAGGAGGGGGAATTAGTCAGTGAGTCTCCATCTGGCCCCCCAAGAAGAACCATGTAAGGAATCCAGGTGTGCCATGGACCAGGCCATGTGGCAGGTAGATTATTAGAAATGGGTTGAATTAAGATGAAAGAGCCAGCTAGTAATGTACTTGAGATATAGGCCAAACAGTATGAAATTAACATAAGCATCTGAATCATTTTTGGGGGAAAAGCTGCCATGGACAAGGTCCAAACTTCTGGCCCAAATGGGCCTTGAAATCTTTTACAACAGCTTGTCCTGTGTCTGTTAGCTTCATGATGGATGTGTCACCTTCCTCTTTATGCCTCACATTCTTGTCTAGAAGATTATCAACTATAGCATCCTCCATGTGTGATTTTCATCATGTGTAAAGATGAAATTCATGATGTTCCTGAGCTCTAATACACAGGAAATTCTTTCTGGACACTTGAGCAATAGCTATAATTTATAAGAAAATTATTTCATCTGACATTGATATGCTAACTTCATTTGGCCTCATATTTAGAGATCATAGAGTTTTTAATATTTGGGTTTATTTTATTTCTATTAGTGTTTTATTTTTTCTGTTTTTATTGATTTTTTAATTATTTTTAAATAAAGTCTTATTTTTTGTCAGTGTATCCCTTATTAGTGTTTTAAAATAATTACGTAAGTAATCATTTTTATTATTTTCTCTTTGTTCTTGATGACCCCTTTTTTCTCTTTCTCAGTACTTCTGTCCCCTCTTTTTGGTCCCCTTTCTTCTTCCAATAGCCTTCTCAAAGGTTCTGGAGAAATGCTGAATTCTATTTAGCCAATGACAATTCTATTGTTTTCCAGGAACCTCCCTTAATCTACTCACAAAGATCCATTACCTCACACAAAATCATCTAGGTCTCAGTTTCTCTCAACAGCCTGTATGAGCTCTAAGATCCCCCCAACCCCAAGTTGAGATGACTGTCACATAAAACTTGGTTCCTTTTCCTCCATTTTGTTCCCCCGACATTGGTGATAGCCCTGACAGTTTACTTCTCAATAGACTTCCCTCTCTACTCACAGAGGTGTCTAGGGGTCTAGCCTCATAGTTTCACTGTGGTTACATTTCCCAGGTCTTTTGTAGCTAAACCTTTTCAACAGAGATCTATCTGACTCAAATTTAGTGCCAAGGGAAACATATATTAATTTCCAGAACTTGATGCCAAAGAGTCAAAATGGGCAAGTGAATCAGATAACTTGCTAAATGATGGACTTGAAATCCATAGAGAATAACATTATATTTTTTGGCCAGTTCATGGTCAGTTCATTAAAGTAGTCTCTGGTGTAAAATAATCAAGCAGTGGCATATGTCTTCTCTTTACTATTTTTTCTTGGTTCTCCATAGGAAGAAGAAGCCAGGCCAGTCACCATCTACTTCATATTAGTCAGGTTGCAATAGCCTTCTGTACCATCCACACTTTCAGTTACCTTTCCTGTGCCTATACTAGAGTCAGGCTTCTAAATGCAAATCAGACCACTTTTAACTTACAGCAGTTTTGAACTTCTTCTTTCCCTTAGGTCAAAGAATTAATGTGAGTAAAATATATTTATATTGTCTGACACCTATTCTATTTTTCTCTCTAGCTACTCAGCTTTTATGACTTTCTATGTTACATGATAAATTCTAATTTTAATTCCCTAAAATTATTTGCCTCAGAATGTAATAATACCTTCCCATATTCTGCTCCCTGCATTTAAAGTGTCTGTAAATCTTCTGAGTTGTTAGTTCTTATCCATATTTCGTGATTTCAATCATTGGATCTATCTATCTATCTATCTATCTACCTACCTACCTACCTACGTACCTGTTTATCTATCTTGAAAGAGGATTTGTTATGGTGGTTTACATGCTAACAACCAGTTAGTCCAATAATGGTTGCCTCCAATATGACACCCAGTAGTTGTTCTGTCCTTGATGTTAGATGTCGCAGTTGGTCTTCAGTCTATGCTAGAATCTGAAATAAATAGGTTCTAACACAGGTGAAGAAGTGCCTCAGTAACTGGTTAGATGAACTTGCCAGAGGATAAAAGCAAACAAGCAGAAACAAAAGCTTTCTTCCTCAGTCTTCTTTAATGTCGGCAGCTACCAGAATTTGTGACCTAGATTCAGGGTGGGTCTTCCCACCCTAGATGCTCCCTTTAATATAAATTCCTCACAGCCATTTCAAGCTACTTGGAATTTAGTTTATTCCAGATGTAGTCAGGTTGACAACCAAAGTTAGTCATTAAAAGCTCAGTGACCACTTGCTTAGGAATAACATTGTGAGGTCTCAGGCTTCACTTGTTCTATAACCTAGCCTTTAACATGGTCTAAGACATGCTATACTCAAGCTTAGGGTGATCTCTCAATTCCTGTGGAAAGTATACAGCATACCCCCCTTTTAGTCCAGGAAAACTGGTGTCATTTCTCTGCCCTCTCGCTTTGACCCACTGTCGACTATGTGCTATACAAATAGTTAGAACTCAATAAATAGTTCTGAATAAACAAACAAAAACAGAAAAAGACTATGAAAAATGCATTATATTCTTGCAGAATGTGCAGGTAATTTGGGTGCTGAAATCAAAGGTTGGGGGGCACGGCACAAGGCAGAATCCTGAAAGAGCTTTAGGTGCACAGTGATAAATGCACACTTTTGATTTTGGTAAGCAGAAATTATTTTTATTCTTGTTAAACTCTTATTTTATCAGAACCTTTCGCCTGAATAAAGAGTGAGTTTATAGATACAGGAAACATTATATAGACTGATGAGTTATATTTCTATATTTGCAAATATATTTGCCAACAGTTAAAGAAATAGAGATCATAGATTTGAAAATGAGCAAGAAGGCTATGGGAAAGAGTTATAGGGAGAAAATGGGAAGGGGAAATTATGTTATATTTTAATTTAAAAAATAAGGGTATTTTTAAAATAAATATTAAAATGAAAGGATGGATTTTTTGGTGCTGAAATAAGCTGTAAACAGACTAGCTATGAAGAAAATAAAATTTTCTGTGACAATTACTATGAAGAGCATATGCAAACAATTTTTTTCTTAAATTTGGCTCATATCATAATATTCTGATCACATAGTAAGTTTAACAAGAATTAAGGTTTTCCAAAATAGAATAAATCCCAGAACTTTCATTGACTCAAGTTCTTGAGGAATTCTGACATTTGTGTCTCTTCAAAAACAAAGACTTATGGAAAAGCAGTGAGGTATAGCCATGACGGCAGAGGTGTCTATATTGATGGAAAATCCCGCAGTCTGTACTTAAGAGAAATCTGTAAGAACTTTCAATCTACCGCATCCAGGAATGATTACATACCATTGGCTGAGGTAGGGAAGAAAAACTCATCATGCAACTTAATATTGGGGCTAGTCAGTTGTATTTTTCTCACTTTCTGATGTCTTGATACAATGAAGTCAATCCTACCTGCTTATGAAAAAGTTAAAGCCAGAATCCTTCATTATATGAAATAAGGCATATTGTAACCCACCTTGGATTTTTCTGCTTCCCACTTGTTTATATTAAAGTCTTAAAAATAATAAAAGCAGCATATGACATCACATTATAGACTATATTTATCTGTCTGTCTGTCTTCAAAGTGGGCATTGTTTCATTGTGAATTTGAGTTACATTTGTAAGAAAACAAAAATTGCATATAGTATCTAAGTTTTATTTCTCAGTACCACTGACCATTTTTTGTCATTTTTGTAGTAATTCTACACAATTCAGTATTATATTATCAATAAATCTTGTATAAGAGCAACTGAGAAAGTGTTCTCCACTTAACCAAGTTTGCAAAAGCACTGTCCACATGGTGCTGATATTTGCTAATTTTTAATGGTATTACCGATTTTTTTTAAAAAAAGTATGTTTCAGTTTTAATATTACTTTGACCTTTGTTTAAGGTCAAGTTAATAGCAATACTTCCTGGAATTTGGACTTGAATGTGAAATGTTACACTGGATAATATCCAGGAGGAGAAACTAAATAAGATAGTGGCCTATCTTACTAAACTGTACTATCCAGTACTACTATACAGTACTATAATATGCTCTTTTTATATTTTATAATTTATATATTTTTGTATATAAATACATATATTTAAATACAAAATATATGTGTGATATATTTTCTAATTTATAACTTATATTTTATATTTTTTTAAATAAAAACACTGAAATGTTCTTTTTTGTTAGAATTGCAAGACATTTTGGAATAGTTGGGACAGCAAGAGCCCGGATAGCTCAGTCGGAATAGTTGGGACAATTCAGGTCTGGCCCAGACACACTGATAACTAAATCTGGATCCTGTTCTAACACTTAACCTTATCAACTTGCCAGATTCCTTATCCCTAAAATGTCGGGGATGACTTGTCCCTAAATATCCTTCCTGATTCCACAATTCTGTGATTTTCAGTTCTACCAACTAAGGGTCTCTGTAGCTTTTAATAGAAATATGGTAAAATCTGGAAACATCTGCTATAGTTTGTAACATACTTTGCAAAGTCCTTGACTTTCATTTTGCCATAGGAATCAGCTGTTCCATCAAAGATCCCGCTCCTCTTTTACTGAAGGTGCATCACTTATGCCCGTAGTAGTGTCAATCTAACTGAAAAATGGCTGAATTTGTTAACTTTACCTTCAAATGACTTCCTAATCAAGGCTATAAACACCACTAATAATATAATTCAGTGCCATTGTAGCATTAGAAGTTATATAAACATCTCTTTTGCATTTGTATAGTCATATATTCTTACTAAAGTCATCATACTTTCTCCAAATAATCTCACATACAAAAATATTTCTATGGTGCACAGATTGCCATTGATATAGGATTGATGAAATATCCAGTCTTCATTTCTTCTAATGCATGAACATTTCACTATTAATCACTTTATCTATAGCTATCATTTACCCAATATTTGTTTCTGACCATTGTAGTTTATTTATCTACTTAAGTGTCCACATGTTTATGTGTTTATTTTACAATTTATGCCTATATTAAAAAGTTTGGGCCACAGTCTGGCCTTGAGGTGGCCATGAGTAATTCCAGTTCCTAATAGAGGCAGAAGGATAAAAAGCCAGTTAAAATCCAGCCTCAACTATATGGTAAATTTGAGACCAACCGGGTCTCTTAAAAACAACAACAACAACAACAACAAAAAAAAACACAAACTAAAACTGAACAAAACATAAACCAATGTTAACTCAAAAGTTTGGGCCATAAAAGTGATAGAATTTATTCAGTTCAATTTATTAAAAACCAAATAACTATCAAATATCTATACTATATTTGTCATCTATCACCTATAATTTTTATATATGGACATATAAACGTGATCCATTTTTCCATCATTTATATTTATGAAACAACTGCTATTTTAAAAGTAAGCTATGGTGCAGAAGGTGTCTAAACTGATCTTTCCTTGTAATCAAATTGATGACCACCCTAATTATCATTGTAGAACCTTCAACCAGTAACTGATAAAAAGCAGATGCAGAGATCCACAGCTAAGCAATGGGTCTAGCTCCCAGTCCAGGCAAAGAGATGGAGAAGAGATTATATGAGTTAAGGGGTCAAGATCATGATGAGAAAATCCACAGAGAGACAGCTAACCGGAGCTAATGGGAGCTCACTGACTCTGGACTGACAGCTGGGGAGACTCCTTGGTACTGAACCCTAGGCCCTCTGAATGTGGATAACACCTGAATGGTGTGGGCAATTGTGGGGCCTCTGGCAGTGGGACCAGGATTTACCTGTAGTTCATAAACTGTCTTCTTGGAGCCCATTCTCTACAGAGGAACACCTTGTTCAACCTTGATTCAGCAGGGAGGAGCTTGGTCCTACTTCAGTTGGATATGCCAGACTGCATTGATTCACCCTGAGAGTCTTTAACTTCTCTGAGGAATGGATGGGAAGATGGGATGGGGTGGGTAGAAGCTGGGGGATGACAGGGAAGAGGAGAGGAAGAGGAAACAGTGGTGTGGTGGTTATGTTAAAAAAAACAAAGACTTTTAAATAAAAAGAATATACATATATAATAAAAAGTATATCCTTCTGCATTTGATCACTAGCCCAAGACCAATGTTTGAACCCCCAAATAAGAAGGGTAGTAAGCCACTCACATGTTCTCAGTCCACTGGACTAGTGAACTTTTATACTCTACCTGGCTGAGCTTAAGTCCCAGTCTTCTATGGGTGATTGTGTAGAAGAATAATCATCTTGGAAACAGAGTAAAACCTACTCAGGAGAGTTCTGGTTCACCTCATGTCCCACAGTTACCAAATCATGGGCAGTAACCAAATAGGACAAATTTAGTAACAGAACAGAGCTGCACTTAAGAAGCCTCCCTGCATCTACAACATGGATCTCATGAGAGAGTCACATGCTAACAGCATCATCATTTTGTCATACCATGGGCTCTTTTCTCTGTTGCTAATCAGACAAATGTCAGTGAGAAAATAGGGCTTTCTAATAATGTTTCTTGCTTCTGCTGATAGGTTCATGTTTGAGTCATAATACACTTTCGGAGTCTATTAAGTATTGCTATAAAAACAATGATATAAACTTATAAACTGATAAACTATAAAGAACAAATATAATTTTAAAATATTATTGCTTGTTTCTGAGTATTTGGACAGGTATGTGTGTGTGTTTATGTTTTGTATGTGTGTGCAAGTGTGTGTGTGTGTGTGTGTGTGTGTGCAGGCACATATAATATATGTGTATAGGTTATGTAGGTGCATATGCCATGGCAGACATGTGGAAGACAGAGGACATTTTTGTGGCACATTAACTTTTTATTATAGGTTTTGGATAGATTCTTTCGATTTTTTTTTCCAGAATCTATTAACCTACCTATAAAGAAAAACTGTAAGTGCCATTCAAGTTTGTATCTTTATAAAAAAATATATTAATAATGTGCAAAAGCACCCAGGAAGTAGAATGAGGATGTTTGTCCACTTACTCAGATCTCCTGTGCCCGATGTCTCATTCCCTCATTGTCTGCTTCAGCCCCTTTATCCCCCACTCTAAGTGCTAATCAGCCTGTTTATTCTGGGTTTCTTGAGTGCCCACTTGAACTCTCTGCTTGCTGAGAGCTGGGTCTGGTTCTTGAAGGATCTGGTACTCATGGAGAGGGATATGGGAAAGTGACAGTAAGAAGAGGGATGAAATTATCCATTTCTCTTGAACTTTTGTAAAATGCCTGAAGGTGGCCGCTTGTTTTCATTTTACCTCTTACATGTGTGGCTAGGGTAGGAAAGTCCACCTTGGTAGAGATGCAAGGACTCATGAGAATTCAGTGACCTTCTGGAGGTCAGACCATTTGGAAAGATTCCAAACTTGGAGCTTCTAAATGAAGCTTCAGGATTCTTTCCACTACTTCATTCCCAATATCTCTATTCTGGGACTTTTATCAGTACTGCCTGACCATGTCTTTGGGAATTTCTGTCACTCACTTAAGAACTATATATGTTGCTTTGATTGCAAAAGCAGGAGAAAGCTAAAAGCTTTGATATGATGGCAACTAAGGGCAGTCTATTAAACAGGGCAGGAGAACTTAGAAAATGTCTTTCTCATCATTTCTCATGGCAGCAGGAGAGGCACACTGAGGCCTGTTGTATGCACAGAATGAGTAAGCTTTCTTCGGTGAACCCAGGGAAAAGGATTAGGCAGTCATGGCTCATTTCTGACTGATTTCATTTAGTACCAACATCTCCATGTCACTGGTGAGGGTGAGGTTTCTACAATGTCCTGTGAGAAGTGTATGCAGCAGGTACGAACTCGGGCATCAAGCCACACTGACTTAAATGGACTCAAATGTTCTTGCTAAAACATGTCAGGTCCTCTTATTATGGTAGCTACAACACCAGATCACTTAGAAATTAGTAAAAAGTACAATTTTGACTTTTGATTCCCCATGTCAGACCTGTTAATTTCAGTCTCTGGGATAGGGTCCTAAGGGTTTTATTAACATTCTCAAGGTGATTTTTAATGTGTGACCAGCTGATAAATGTTCACTTGTAAGATCAAACAAAGGTCTTGCTTGAATAGTCTAAGCCTGAAAGCATCATTTGATGACTATGGTTTATGTGAGTCTATTTCTAGTTCACTGACAGTGGCCCATAAGCTGCATCCCGTGTTCTTTAGATGGTGGCTCTATTTATAACCATAGGCATATCACTCTGTGAAATCATGCAGCATCTTTTGATAACTGAATAGAATGAAAGATAATTCAAGTTCTGGACCAGGGTCCAAGTCACACAGACTATGGAAAAAAAAATCAGTGTCCACACTGGTCTTTGCTTCCCAGTTATTGTGTCAGCTCTGCCTTCTTTGCCAATCCTAACCCCTTTACCTTCACTTTTCACATTACCCATTTTATCCCATCCTGTGTTCTTCTCAGTCTGCCTTTCTTTATTATTTTCCTTTCTCTCTCTCTCTGTGTGTGTGTGTGTGTGTGTGTGTGTGTGTGTGTGTGTGAAGTGTGTGTATATGTTCATATGTGCCTCTGTGTCTGTTGGTCAGATGTCACTGGCTAGTTCCTTCAGTCATTGTCTGGCTCTTTATTCTTGAGAATTCCATATGGAAGAAAATTAGATATGATTATATATATTCCCATTTACCCCCAATTTATATTCACTCTCAACAGATCCTCCTTTCAAATTCATATCTAGTTTTTATTTTCTTCTTCCCCTAGTAAATATCAACTGACAGCAGCTCCTTAGTAAGAGGTGGGCACTGGAGATAATCTACCTCATCAATGGCAAGCTTATGACTGACTTTATCCTGTACAGGCCTTGTGCAGGTAACCATAGCTACTATAAATTCATAAATGTTACAGTGATGGCATTGTTCAAAAGAGCATTTCCCAACACTCAGCTTCATCCTCCATCCTTGGAACTTGGGAGACTGATAAAGATATCTGACTGATCCTGAGAACTGAGTCTTTTATTCTCAGCACTTTGAGAAAATGTTTATCTCTGTAGCAACTGATGCCCAGTGTAAAAAGAACCTCCTCGGACCATGGTTGAGAGCAACTCAAGTCTATGGGTATAAACACAAACATTTTAAGACCATTTGACAGCATGATTATTTCACAAAATAACAATGGTTGGTTTGTCCCTGAGGCTCATGCCCTTTCCAACTTTGGGTTTCAATAAAAATTACAGAACAAGAAATTCCTTGCTGTGGTAAAAGCCACAGATCTAATCAGAAAGTTAGTTACCCCAGGACGATCATGCCACTGTTGCATCAGTGGGTACATCTTGCCTGGCAGGTCATCATTGTAGCATACAGAGTAAGATCATTGCTGTCTTCATCCTTCTTGCAGGCCACATGACATCTGCTGGCACTATGAATCCCAGGCAGCAAGGATTAAGTTTCCTGATTGGTTTGAAATTGATTCCTCTATGTCCTGTGGTTAAAGTGTGTGGGGTCTTCAGCAGTAGGATTTTCCCATATAGTTATTTATAATGGATAGCCAAGGGCAACGGCAATATCTTGTGTAGTTTTGGAGATGACTGAGGTCTCCCTATCAATAATTTGCAGGACAATATCCCATACCTTCCACTGTAATTTTTATTTAATAATCCATGCATTGTGAGAGTAACATTGTCTCCCTATGCAGGGTAGTTTTATTCAAACTCTTCTTAAAATGCTGTATTTTGAACTAATTAGCTGAATAACTAGTATAGAACTAATGATGCTTAAAAATTTTATTAGCTCAGAAACTAGTAGATTTCCATAAGGATATTTCACAGATTCTTGGTTTCCCTAAGCCATCCTCTGTTCACACCAGAGGTTCCTGCAATTACTGGGTTAACTTGTTAGCCCTATTTTTTTTCTTTCACTTTATCTATTCAGAAAGTTTGAAAAGTTTAGAAAATGAAATCAGTTTAAACTCAACACCCAAGGATTTCACATTTCAGTGACCAGTATGTATTCTGAGTTCTCTTTGGAACTGAAACTTAATGTTCTCAGCATAATCAAGCAAGCTTAATTTCTAATGAAACCTCAATTACTGTTGAATATAAGTTAAGAACACAAGTTAGACATAGAACTTGTTCTCAAGCATCCCTCAGACAGCTGGGTTGAATGGATGCTTTGGATCAATCGAATAGGCATAGTGAATTGGAGAAAGACGCCCGAGAAGATGGAAAAAGATACGCTTCCCAGTAGAGTCATGAAAGTACATCACAGAGATGATTTATAATCTTAACCATGGCAGTAATTTAGGCAGAGAATATAGGAATAGAAAATAAATGAAGGGACTAGTGTATGCCAGGATACTGGCATGCTCAGAGAATGTTGTGGAGTTGGGAGTATTTAGATGTTATTAATCTTTTTCTGTGTCAATCTAAATTGATTGCACTAAAAATTCTAAGTTATACAAAGCTGCACCACTTTAATTAAAGCTTTGGTTTTGTTATTTGGCTACCAAAGGAGTTGCAACAGTAGGCAGGTCACTTTAAATCCTGTAGCTCACTGATGGATAGACTATCTTTACAAACACAAGTGCATCTAGCCAAGACATTTGAATAAACAGCAAAGGTAGGAGAAGGGAAGTTTATGGACAACTCATCAAAAGTCAGCTTTGGAAAGATTTTGTGCTATAATGGATCTTGACTTGACCCTGTGGGCAAGAGGGCAGTGGAAGGAATTTAGAATGTAACTTGTGTTAGTTCTTCCTAGCAGTATCTGGAATAATTTAAGAGACAATATCAAGGAAAGTCATCTAGCAAGATATTGCACATGTTAAGAGAAGATGGAGTACATTACAATGCTCTAAAGACTTTGGTGAAATGTACCTGGTAGGACTTGCTGTTGATTGAAATCAAATTGTGGCAGAATTAGCTTAGAAGGAGGTCAACTCTCAAAGCTAGCCTGATGTCACCAAACATAACTACCTAGCAGTTCCCTAGAGATACATGTTTGATGTTTAAGAATTCACCCATGCATTTTCAAGATAGTAATGAAAAGATATGTCACACAAAGGTGAAACTCTTGTGGCAGCCTTTGCATTGCCAGCCCTAGCCAGATCTTAGTTAGCTTCAGGAGACTTTTCCCATTCAGAGGACTGTACAGTTGCTACTGGTTGACTGAATGAATTATTTTATGACTCATCCCGTTAATCACACTTTGCACCCCCTGGGAAATGAATGGGCTTAATTGGTAGCACATTGTCCTTTATTGTTACAGACATCCCAGTGTTAGAGCAACAATACATTTCTTTATAATAACAGCAATTGCTATTCACATAAAAATGTTTACCGGAAGGAAAGCACATTGACGAAGGTTGTATTCATAATCCCTTAAAGCAAAAAGCAATTCACATTGCCATTTTATTACAAATAAAAAGAATGGTTTTGAGTATTAATGCATAGGCTTCATATTCAGGCTCCATGTCTCCATAGTCCTTGCTCTAAACTTGTGGCTTTTAAAAGTTATTGATTCCTAGATCTATCCTCAGAGATGTTCAGTTTAAATTCCTCTATTGTAACTCAGTGTCCTCAGTAATCCCCTGACAATTGTAAGCAAAGATGCAAACCCATGCTTTATATCTTATGGCTTCATTAATTTCTATTTGGGAACATACTGGCCCTACCACACAATCTCAATGGCACCCCCTGCAGTTCAATTCAGATAGCATACTGCAGTGCCTGGGCTTAAATACAAATGCTTAACAGAACTCTCAAATATAAGTCTTAAGAAACCAAATTAAATGAAATATTTTATGAAAAAAACTACATCCTGAAAATTTTTCTCTTTTAAAATTATGTTATAGACTCTTTAATCACATCATTTTTAGATCATTTTTATACTTGTCAAAAGTAACTATAATATTTACTTGATTACTTACACTCACAATAAATCAAATGGGTCACAGACAGCAAATGATTCAAATCTGAAAATGCATGCAGTATCATGGTGACATTCTTTAGAACAATGCTGTTGGAGGTTGGCAGGACAGCTGTGTGGAGAGGGGCGCCAGGGTGAACTGTGAATGTCATTGCCCTCCATCTTCTCACTGCTTTGGAAAGCCTCTTCCTTTGTTTCCTTGAGATGCTACAACAGAGAGTCCCAGGACAACAAGAATAGGTCAGGGCCTCATAGAAAAGGAACGAAGATCAAATAAAATGAGGGGAAGAACTATTCTGAAAAGTCTTACAGAATTGGCTCTGTCTTAGATCAAGGAAAGGGTGGCATGGTGTCTGATGCCTCCTTGTGCCATGAAATCTGTGAACAAAGGCAGTAGGAATGGAACAAGTGCAGCATATGTCTATATTTATGGAACTGACATTAAAAACATAACTGACCTAGTGAAATGCTTTACTAGCTGATGAGCTGACCTCTGCCCATCCATTTTAGTTATAGCTGGAAAACAGTTCATGCTTAGGGAAGTAGAAAGCATTGGGTGATGGCAAGTCATGGAGAGGATGGAAATGAGCTGGTCTGGGAATTCAGATAATCCCAAGCCTTTATACCTCCATTAGAGCCGCACTCACACATGGCCAGTTCTAAGAGAAGTTTGCACAGGAGGAGCCTGTATGGTGACCCAGCAGCCTCTTACCCAACAGGAGAAACTTAACCAGGCCTGCCTCAGGCAGCAGGAGCCTGATGCTCAGTAGGGACTCCACAGAACTCCACAGGAAGAGCACCGGCTCCACTCACTTCATTTTCCAATACAGCTGCCTGAGTCTTCATTTAATTAAGCAGGATGACCTTTAGAGAGAGGTTTTTTTTTTTTTTTTCCCTTTAGCATAGCTTAGCATGATCCTAATGGGAACTGAAAATCTGATGCTAAAGAGGGCCACGTTTTTCAGCGATAAGGCCAACACATTGTTCCTCATCTTACAAAGAAATTTCATAGGCATCATTAAGAAGGCATAAGCCAAAATCTCTTTCAAATGAATCTGACCTCAAGGCTGTTGAGAAGGTGGCAAGACCATGAAGTAGGAGATAAGCACATCCACCCAAAAGCCCAAAACCCTGGAATGGATATCCTTGTAATGAGCCTTATCTAAAGCAAACTGAAGTTAAATTTTTACTTAATCCCTTAAATCCTTGGGCTGAGGGAAACAGCTACTTAAAACCTTGGGGTCACACACAGCATTATGGTATGCTTTAGACAGACTGGCCAAATGAACCTTAGAAAAAGACACTGACCTTGGTATACAGTGCTCTAAACTCACAGGTATAATCCTCGATATTTCCAGGCCAATGGGGATCTTCACACATAGGCAAGGCCTGCAGATGAGCTGGCATCCTCTCTGTTTTGGATTTGTCCACAAGGTCTGGTAAGCCAGTTTCTCTGACTGAGAGAAAAATTGCTTGAGAGAGGTTCACCCTGGCTCTAGGTGTAACAGCTATGTGCTGGGTGTATGTTTTTTTTTTCTTGGTACCCTTTTAAAATTTTATTTTAAGAAGTACTTTTGTTCAGTTTCCATGGTGACTGTTTATTTTAATGAAATAAGACCCTCTTCCTAGACTGCTGGCTCTTGACCACACATAGATACTTGATGACTCATGGCACCTCTCTCGTTAAGTGTTCAGCATCAGTGATTGCTCATTCAGAAGATAATGAGCTTGTGTCCACTGTGACTAGCAATGAGATGTTTTTCAGCCTTACTTACCTGTTAAACAGCTTCTCTGTGACAGGCTATTGATAATGTATGGACTGATGAAACAAAGTAATACCATGTTTATTGGAACTAGCTCCTAACTCATGCTTCCAGAGATGCTGAAATGTGTTTTCCTGCCTCTGTCAGCATGTGTGCCCTTAGATTTTATGCCTGTAATGAGCGTTAGTGGAAAAGCAACAGGTTTTGATTCTCTGCTTGTAAAAGGTTGTGAAACAACATTAAAACCAAAATGGAGACTACAGACAATTAAATACAGTGTCAGTGGCTATCTTAAGCAAAGGTCCTTTTTTATAGCACTTTGTACCCACTAGTTCTGTCTTCCATGTTAGTAGAAATAGTAAGTTAGCATTAGTTCCCCTGGTATATTCCACTGAGTAAAAAGACAGAAGATTCCCCATGTTGCCAATCTAATATTCTTGTTCCAGGTGTCATTTTAACTTTAAATGAAGAAAAAGGCCAAAGAAAAATGATGTAATTATTCTTTACACCTTCTCAGGAATCACCCTTTTCTTTGGAATTTTCAATTCATTATAAGTGTTTTCATTGGATTTTATACATCATTGGTTACATACCAGACAGAACTTTGGAAAGAAGTGGATATGCAAGTTTGTTTCTGTGTGTTTACTAATGCCTACTGCTACACATAACACATACACAAAACAAACAGAAAAAAACCCACCAACAGATAGAGAGAACCACACATGATACTGATATATGCCCTCAAAGTAACAAAGTCAAGATTTAGGTCATTTCATGTCTTTTAGCTCTAGTCTATAGAGGTTTACATTCTACCTTTTATAGCTCATTATATACAGTAAACATAATTTAAGCTCAAGTATCAATGTTTATCATATACTATTCCTTTTTATGATGACAATAGCACAAAAGAGTCTATTCTATCTGTGATAGCATTTAAATGTCTCCTCACCAATGATAGTAAAACAAAATAAAAACTACTCATAGAAGATTCTAGATAAAGGGGAGAATGTCATTTAGAAGGGCCTGTACAGAGAACCCCATGAAGTATTTAACTTAAACTTTTTATCAGAATAGATATTTACAATCAAAAGGTTTTTCTTCTTGTTCTTTTAGTGTCCTTTGCCTGGGCATTGAAAACATCTCTAGTATTTTTCTGGTGACTTTAAGTTCCTGTGGCAGATTTAGTCCAATTCCATTCAGCTTGCTAACCTCTCCTAGATAGTAACTGTCTTTTGCCCACCTTTTTAAGTACCTCCTAAGATCTTGTTTACTCTTTCAGATAATGATGCAAGAAGCTATATAAAGCTAGAAGGTACTACTGCTGCCCTGACATTGTAACATGGGACTTTTTCCCAAGAGTCAAGTGAAGAATCTACCAAGCATACCATACCCTTTTAGGAGAGTATGTGAAAAATCTTTCTAGATAGGGTAGCTCTCAGCAGAATTTGTTGTTATCTCAAACCCAGAATAGTGATCTGGAATGTAGTAGGATTTTCTTTGGAAACTCAGCTCCCAAATAATAATATGATTCTTTTTTATTCATTATGAAACTTGGCCATAGCTTAGGTTTATTCCTAACTAGCTCTTAAAACTTAAACTAACCTGTTCATATTAATCTATGTTCTGCCACGTGGCTCATTACCTTTCCTTCATACTGTATGTCTGACTTTCTCTGTGTCTTGCTGGCAAATCTTGCCTCTTTCCTCCCCAGATTTTCTGTCTCTTCCCAAAAGTCCTGCCTATCCTCTCTTGCATAGCTATAGGACATTCAGCTCTTTATTAAGCCATTTCAAAGATGCCTTGGTAGAAACACATTTTCACAGTATACAAAAAGATTATCCTATAATGCTGGGATGTACAGTGAAACACTGTTTTATGCAGCATTATTATAAATAAAGATTTGAATGTTTGTCATACTGCAATTTTTTCTTTGGCATCTGTATGATTGTTGGATAGGAGAGACAGACAACTATTGTGGAAGGATTGGTCCTCCCCCGCTTTTGTAATGGCTGCATGAAAATTTGTATGTGTAGATGGACACATAGCTATGAAACTTGAGAGCAAAATATTGTTCTTCAAATTTTTAAAAAGTTATAAATGGAAGTTACTTATACATAAATATCCTATTCTATATCTCCTATTTTGTTTCATACTTTCTTTTGGGGTGCATGCTTGTTTGTATGACAGGTACAGCATATGTACTTGAGGTAGAGGATTATTTTTGGTATAGTGTCCTAGGTCTCTTTGGCCTGAAAATTTCCAAATAAGCTGGGCTGTCCAGCCAGTAATCCACAGGAATCTAGCTGTTTCTGCTTCCCCACTAATCTAATTACAAAATTCTATGCCTGGTCTTTTTTTTTTTTTAATGAGGCTATTAAGCATCAAAATCATCTTCTCATGTTTACAAGGCAATTGCTTTTTCTCTTCAGCTGTGGTTCCTGTTCTTGTTTCTTTTTCTCTTCTTCTTCTTCTTTTTTAAGAGTAAGCAGCTTTATCTCTTAATGTAATCCTCATCTATTTCCTAATGCTGGGAAATAAGAGGATGAGAAGAAGGTGAAGAAGAAAAGTCTGTGGTATGATGTCAAATTTGGTGATGAGATCTCAGATCTAACTTAGTTCAGTGACAATGAGAGAATGTCATGTCACAGCTTTCTGAGATGAAAATCCATCCTGCTGAGAAGCTTATTAAGACTCTGGAGGGAGCCACATAGAAGACAGGAAGTAAGAAACTTAGAAGCCTTAGGAAGTCCCTGAAAACAACCAAATGCACTAGGCCACTTCTCCAAGCTGTATAAGCAAAAAGGACTGCTGGAAAATACTTTGAGATAAGTCAAGCTGCAGAAATCAACTGAGCTGCCTAGAATTACACTGACCAACTGAACTACCTGAAAGCTACAATTTCCAGTCTGTTGTGCAGGCTGGAAATGTAGGGGATCCCTGCAGGTGTCATACAGAGAAGTGAATCCCTAGAAGATAAAAGAATTATTGACTTCGTCAAGTTGTATTAGACTTCAGCAGGTCACAAAATATCCATGACATTGATCTATCTTAAGAATGGGTAAATGTCCAGAGAGGGAAGACTCTGAGATAATCCTTCTGGGGAATTCAATTAAGGTCTGTTCCTTCAGATGGCAAACATGTCACCAGATCATTAACACCTTCAACTCTCAGCTTTCTGGATGGAATTCAGACATTTGATTTGAATTTCATTATTGGGGAGATCCCAGCTTGATTAATATTCCTGGTTTTCTTAGTGCTTTTCTGTGAGTACAAGAACTGTGTCTCAACAAGGAAGTTGTGCAGTTAGCAACAGGTTTCTAGCTTTCATAAAATATAGCACATGCTGGAATGGGTTTTGGTGATGTAGTTATCTCTGGGTTGTTTCTCATGTAAGTATCCCTCTCCCATTCCCCTGTAGTAATTCTAGTACCTCACTGCTTCACCAAATTGACTTTGAGGGTATCTTTACTTTGGTCTGTCTTTGATTTCCCATCTGTGATGAGTAGATGGTTGTTCACAGCTCCTCAGGAAGACTGTCATTCAACAGAGAGATAGGGCAAGGATCCTTTGTTTCTCTAGAACTTTGTTGATATTTCTTGTGTCCACTGGAATAATATTGTGTGTTACAGCTGATTACCTGTCTTCTCAGTAGACACTGAAATGAATAGTCTGTTCTTCCTCAGGTCATGAGAGGGCTTCACATGTAACAGCCATCTAACAAATATGAATTAAATGTTAGCTTGAAAAGATGTAAGGCAGAATTTCAATTTTAGAATATTATTTTATTTATTGTTCCTCTTATGCACATGTGTTTAGGGCTAATCCCTTGGGATTGGATTTTCTATCAGAGAACTCATCTCTGGAGAAGATCAAATCTTCCATTTTATCAACCCCTAACCTATAGCACTTCTTCAAGGGTAGGGCCGTGATCTATTTCCTCTATATTTATTGATATGCAGACTGATATAATTATTACAAAGGTCTTGTTTAGGTAGCCATTTTGTTGAGATTTTATAAACGTGACATCACTGTCATGTCTAGAAGCACTATAGTCTCTTGAGTATCACTGTGTGTGTGTGAGTGTGTGTGTGTGTGAGTGTATGAGTGTATATGTGAGTGTGTGTGAGTGTGTGAGAATGTGTGTGTGAGTGTGAGAATGTGTGTGAGAATGTGTGTGTGAGTGTGAGAATGTGTGTGTGAGAATGTGTGTGTGTTATATAATTATATTTTATTTGATACTTTGGAATCTACTATCTTTTTCTTAATCTTGTATCTCCTTCATAATATCCTGAGTAGAGAACTTGCCAGGATTTTTCTGAGAACATACAATGCTGAATGCAAAATCTTCTAAGAACTTCAGTCAAGTTCTTGATGCTTTAAACAGGCAGAACTCAGAAGCCAATCCAAAGCTTTGAACATGACACATTATTCTGTAGTTTACGGAGTATCTATGCTCTGTTTATTTTTGTTTATGCCTGCCTGTGTTCAGGAAAGAAACATTAGTGTATTATATTGTGTACTTGAAAAACTGTTGTCATATTTAGACAAATGTTCTCTTATATATATATGTTTGATTGTTTTTTGCTAGACATGTGCCTTTAAATAATACTTAATTGTGTGAAGAACATGATTTCATTTGTGCTATTTTTAAGCTCTGAGTCTAAAATTAAGTCAACTTGTTCTGGTTCTTGTCAAATAAAGATATGATTTGGCCATAATTTGAAAATTCTAATACATATCTTACAAATGAGTAATGAAAAGTAGATTTTATTATTTGTTACTGTTCCTGGGTAAATTGAAAAGATACCTTTCCAGAGGTTTTTAGGGATGAAAAAGCACATTTGTTTCACCAACGGCTCCTTAAGTTGATCTGTGGGAATAAAAAAAAAAGAAAAATACCTTGTGATAGATACAATGACTAACATTGCAGACAGATGACAGTACCTTTAAATTTGGCTAAACTTTATCATAAATCATAGTAAGAAGTGTAATGAAGAAAGCTCTAGCAGATGATGTCAGTTCTGACATCAGAGTGTGAATTGAATAGAAGTAGGATTACAAACAATTGGAATGCTGACTAATGCTGGTGCACATCTTTAATCCCAGCACTAGAGAAGCAGAGGAGAGGCAGGCTGATTTTTGTGAGTTCAAGGCCAGCCTGGTCAATAGAGCTAGTTCAAGAACAGCCAGGGCTACACAGAGAAACCCTGTCTAGAAAAACAAAACAAAACAAAAGCAAACAAACAAAAATAACAATCAGAAGTTTCTGGCAAAATGTGTTGAATGAAGCTTTGGGCTCTAACCATGTGAGTCCATAATAAAACCCTGAGGTCCAGGACTCGGCATTCCAGTAAAGCAGTGAATTTAGTAGCTCAGAGTAGGGATGTTGGTGGAGGTTAGAAGTTTATAAATGAGATTTCTACTTCCACCTCACACATCTTTTCTCCATAATTGTTATAAACAAAAATATGCCTGTCTCAGGAAGTTTTAAATACAAGCACAGAAAAATATTGACTGCATTTATTGAAAAGTGTTATATTTCCACAAATAGCAGCTTAGTGGTTATGCAAAAAATGGTTCCAGAACAGCTCCGTGGGTATTCCCTGAAAAATCGATCCTGTCTGCAGCTGCACCATTAGAATTTGAAAAAGGAACCCTGAGAAATAAAGCTGAGAACATGAGGGAAAAACCAAGTGGCTTCTGTAAATCTAGATGACAATTTTTAAAGGCAGAAATCTAATGATATTTAGTTCCTGAAAAATACACAAAGAAATGAAATTGCTTTTAATGTGGCATGAAAATTGTTGAGAAGCCTAATAAAGTGGAGCAATTTGGAGAATGTTTACTTGTTCTCTAATGTTTATGTGGTTACCATCAGGGAAGTGTGAGGAGAGACTGGAAAGGTGGGTAGAACAAGGAAAATTGAATTTGGATGTACATATTACACTATGAAGGACATTTATCCACTTTCAATTTCTCTGCATTGTGGTGGTATATATGTATCTGCCTCTATTTAGTTCTTTAAGCCTCTTGCTCTTTTATTCCCCTTTCTAAATTAAAAAGTCTCTTGTCCTCTTTGTGACAGTGTGGAACTAAAAATAAAATATAACAAATATTCACCTTGACTTTTTCTAAAGTAATCCTAATTTGCTAATTTTATGCCTTTCTGCTTAGAAAATTTTGTTTCTGTCATTATCTGATGTTGCCTTTTATTATTTTCCCTTTAATGAAATTGCTTTAAAGATTTTACATCAGTCTCAGAGAAGCACACACCCGCTGACTGCATTCTGAGTTCTATTGTCTCTATAACTAATTTACCATTTAACAATACAGCAGGAGACGACCAGGTGTTAATATCAATTCTTCGTTTTACACAAAGAAATAAGTAGTATACTTTACTACTTTGTAGCTGGCTGGGTAAGAGATACCTGATAGATTCTTCTGGAATGATTTTTTAAACATTTATGGCAAGTCGTTAAACTTTTGGGAATATTAAATATTTGTAATGCAGGCTATAAATGCATCATCAAATCTTCAGTTGGCCAGACTTCCTCTCTTAAGTTCTTACTCTGAGACAGATCAAATGCTGCACAACTATACTATAAGGACAAAGCTGCCAACAGAATTTTGATGCCCTCCCTTAACTGACTGGACCATTATAATCAGAGCACAAGTGGTAGGTTTTCAAACTTTTAATCATTAGATCATAGCTAGTTTAACATTTTAAAATTTGTTCCTTATCATTTTTCTCTCCCTCCCTCCCTGCCCCCTCTCTTTCTCTCTCTCTCTCTCCATCTATCTCTCCATCCCTCCCTCCCTCCGTCTCCCACTCTCTCTGTATGTGTGTACATGTGTGCCCATGTAGGCCAGCAGTAGCTGGAATCACAGGCATTTCTGAGTCACCTGCTGTGTGGTGTTGAGGTCTTGACCCTTACCTCCTGATGGAGCAGCAAGTGCTCTTAACCACAAAGGCATCATTCTAGGCCCTTGATCTTCACCTCAACCCCATCCATTTACTCATGTTCATTATCAATTAGCTTATGTTAAAAAAGGAGAAACTTGAACTACATTAAATAAAAGTTAATTTTTCTCCTTGACTCATTAATGTTATGCACTAATAGCTTGTGCTAGCTTTTAAAAAACCAACTGCTTTTGAATTATTTAACACCCAATGAATGCTGTGTTTTAAACTGAAGTGGAAAGTATTCTAAAGAACTTTTTTAATTGTGGTAGAGGGCAGTTAACACAGAGAGCTATAATGTAAAGCAAGTGAGAGACTCAGAGCACTCAGCCCTAAAGAAGGCATTTCTATCACTCTCCTGCTCTCAAAGCTCAGGGCTCTGTATGGAAGAGGAGCTGGGAAGACTGTAAGAGCCACAGGTGGTGGATCACTCCGGTTGTGGGGGGGGGGGGAGACTGTTTTTCAGATAAAAAGCTGATGGCCATGTGAACTTACAGATACTGTGACAGCTTACAAGGTTCTATAAAAGTACACACCTGAAAAATATCTGAGAGTGGAGAAAGAGCAGTGAGCATAAACTTTCACCCCTAACCATGAAGCTCTGCAGTTAATAGCTGCTTGGAGAAAGAAGATACTCTTTCCTTAATAGAGTCACACTGAGTGTTTTGACCACCCTCTAAAGCAGGCCATGTGCTTGGCCAGAACAAATAAGATTCCATGCCTTTTTGTGAGTTTTTTTTGAATTTTTTTTTATATTTTGAGGTTATATTTATAAAATTTCTCTCTTTTTTATCCCTCTAAATATTTCCCTGTACCTCCCTTCCAATCCCCACTCTCTTTCATAACATGTACCTCTTTTTAAAATTGTTGTTACTCTCTCTTTACAATTGCAAACAGATTTTTCATACAATATATTTTGATCACAGTTTTTCCTCCCTCTGATTTTCCCAGATCCTTTCTACTTCCCCACCCACATATATCTACACCCCTTTTCATTAGAAACTTTATAAACATCTATGAAAATAAAATCAGATCAAAATAAAATTGGGCAAACCAGAATAGGGCCAAACAAGTAAACAACAGAAGAAAATACAACAAAGAAAAGGTTCAAGAAACCCATGTAAACCAAAGATACACATGTTTGTACACACAGAAATGCCATAAAAAAAATCAGAAACCATAATATATATTCAAAGACCAGTAAGGTAAAAACACAAACAAACATACAAACCAAAAATCTCTGGCAAAACATTATGAAACAAAAACTTCCAAAAATGCTATTGAGTTCATTTTGTAATTTTTTCTATGTGAATAGTTATCATTGGAGATAGCTTCTGGGTTATGGATGGGAATTGTGTCCACTTTTTGTAGCATGAAGAGCCCATTGTACTCAGGTCATTGTACTTAGAGGCCCTGTTTATGCTGCCCCCCTCTGTGTGAGTTCACATGTGCATTGGTCCTATTGGTTTAGAGGGCCTTATTTTCATGCCCTTTGGCTCTTACAGTCTTTTTTTTTTTTAAGTTTTACTTTTTATTTAAAAGTTGTTTTTTTTTTTAATTTTGCATACCAACCACAGTTCCCCTTCCCTCTCCTCCTCTGACCAGCCCCCAGCTTCTCCCCACCTTACCCCTCATCCACTTCTCAGAGAAGGTAAGGACTCCCACAGGGCTCTCTGGACTGACAGTTGGAAGTCTGCATGGAACTGAACTAGGTACTCTGAATGTGGATGACAGTGTGTTGCTTGGGCAGATGGTGGGGCCTCTGACAGTGGCACCAAGATTTATCTCTAGTGCATGAACTGGCTCTTTGGAGCCCATTCCCTATAGAGGGATACCTTGCTCAGCCTTCATATAGTGGAAGGGTTTAGTCCTACCTTAACTTGAGATGCAGACTCTTACAGTCTTTATGCCTTTTCTTCTATAAGGTTCCCTGAACCCTGAGGGGAGGGAATGATGGAGCCATTCCATTTATGACTGAGTAGTTCAAGATCCCTCCCTTTCTGTACATTGTCCAGCTGTGAGTCTCTGTATTTATTCCCATCTGCTGCAGGAAGAAGCTTTCTCTGATGATGGCAGAAAAGGGAACTCACCTATGAGTAGAGCAGAGTAACATTAGAATTTGGAAATAAAACCAACAGTTTGTTCCTAATGTCTGATTTAGAAAATATAACACATTTGACAATTCTAAAGACACAGCCAACTTCAAAACTTAGTTTTATGTTCTAAGTTGTAACAGAATTTTAAAATAACTATTACTCTATAAATATACATATATAAGAAATTATATGCATGATGTATGTTGTAGATAGTATTTCTATTGCTATGAAGAGACACCATTACCACAGCAACTCTTACAAAGAAAAAACACTTAATTGGGGTGGCTTACATTTTCTGAGGTATAGTCCATTATTTTTATGACAGGAAACATGGCATCATGCAGGTAGACATGGTGCTGGAGCTGAGAGTCATTACATATTAACCTGTAAGCAACAGGGAGTGATCTGTCTCACTGGGTGTAGCTTGAGCATAAGAGACCTCATTCCCATCCCCACAATGACACACTTCCTTTAACAAGGCCACACCTACTGCAACATAGCCACACCTTGTAAGAGTGCTACTACCTTATGTTGAATAAAAGAATGTAGACCACTACCTTTGAGGGTAATTTTCCTTCAAATTACCACTATAAAAACATATGTGTGTACATATATGTATGTATATATATGCATTGATATATATATATATATAAAGAGTGCATATTCAGTACTATATACCATATATAATATATTACTCTATATAACATAAATATATATGATTTATATATGAGTATATATAATATGTAATAATAATTACATATAATAACTGAATTACCCTTGGCACAGATACTTTCTTTTTCTTTCTACCTTTGTGAAGTAATCATAATTATTGTCTGTGACAATATTAATTCACTATCTATGAGTTCTCCCAGATAGTCCAATCAGCCATTCTGCGTGTTGATCCAGCAGGGAGATCATTGAACCCTCATAACTGATCCTTTAAGAATACAAATGCAGCAAAAGCCCAATGGTTACCATTTGTCAACATTTACAGTGATTTAGAACGAGGTTCAGTGTCAGTGTCTCATGCTTTATTTAAACAATATTAAGGCACTAGAACTGATACTTATTGTTTTTAGAGGGACAGATTTTAGTTTCAGACGTTTCCATCTGATCCAATTATACTGTCAAGAAACAGACTTATTCCATGTTCAATTTGAATATGGAGAAATAAGCAGAACAGAAGAGGAGCCAATGACAATTTTTTAAAAGCCAAGAAAGAATGAGTCAGAACTAATTCTCAAACAATTTTTTTCTTAGTTTTTTTTTTTTTGTTTACTGTAGTAAGACTCTGTGTCATGCTAACTTTGATTTGATTTAATCACCAAGGCTTACATTAGAAAGTTAGCTAATTAATAATATGTTGTATTAATAAAATAGATATTCACTAAGCTTTGGGTACCTAAAGATCTAATGGCTGTGTCCTGTGTCATATTAAAGAAATAGCAAGGGGAAGGCCTATAGCCACAGTTTACCTGACAGGAGAAAGTCCACTCACACAGGATATGACACAAAGCAGAGCCAATCCTAATATCAAACAGTCCAGCATTTAGGTGATGAAGGAAGTAAAAAAAAATTACTTTGCCATTTATTAACAAACAAAATCTGTGCTCAAATATCACAATAGGGATGGGGAATCTGAACCGAGTCACCAGCTGGTCCTGTTCCAGATGCTCTCTCCCTCTTTCCTTCTCTCAAGACACCCGCACCCCTCAGGGCGGGCGCTACAAACCTTATACTTGGGTCAAGTCCATTCCTAATAAAAAGCCCCTCCTGTGGACCAAGATGTTTCTTTCAATTGGTTATCTGACTGTTGACAGGATTTCACTAACATTTAGAAACAGAGCAGCAAGCTTTAAGCCTGGATGAAGTAGCCTGGAAAGTGGTAACTTGGAGATCCATCTCTGAAGTAAGTTTTGGACAGATGAAATGATGAACATCTTAAGGTGACACAGTAGTATAACCATAGTATGAACAGAGTGTGAGGAATGGAGACAATGTGTTGAAGTGTTTTGGTATCTGAGGAACAGGCAATGCAAATACATATATGATAGACCCCAGACTCAGGATACTATCCTCGGGAAGGGGGGCCCCAAGAACCCAGACTCCAGGCCCAGTTGTTGCAAAAAGCAAGAGGACTTATTTTGTCTATACAGGCGGGCTGCCTCCCTGCCTGGGGAGCAAGGGAGTAGCAAGGGAGGAGCAGGGATTAACAATCTCATATCTCTTTTAAAGGCTAAGACCATAAAATCACCATAGCAACAGGGGCAATACATGACTGGTCACTTTAAAGGTCATACTTTAAAGTCATAAGGTTGCTCACAATAGTCATGGGGTTGCCTTAAGACCAACTGGTTAGGGGGCTTTTACAACCGGGTGTTGGTCTCAGCTATTCTGCTTGGAACTTCTGGTATTTTAATTTCAAGTTCGACGATTATGTCCTATCTGAGTTGATTATGGCTATCTGGGCTGGGTCACTCTGTTTCCTGGGACAGACTTTTAGACTTTTAGTTCCTTGTTCTCATGGGGAGTGCTCTGCCGAATACCTGAACTGCATGCCTGGGTCAAGCCTTAAAACCCAGGGTCCTTCAATATACAGAGGAGAAATTGAGTGTCAGTAGAATATTAGTGAGAAGGGATCACTGAACACTAAGCTGATTGGAAGGCAAGTGGCCTTTGAACTTTATCATGGCCCATTTTATAAATAGAACAGAACCTTTTATTACTTGAGAAAGGCCAGAGAAATCTCTTTAATTGACCCTTACATTACATAACCCAGAAGCTGCGTGTCCTATATATAAACATTGGCTCATAGGAAACATTTTTTAGGTACAAAAGTCTGGTGACATTTTTCATATGGCTTCAGAAATGGAAGAGAAGAAGACAGCTTGGTGAAGAAACTGTGAAAAGAATTCCAGGCTCAGAGGTACAGGCCAAAACAAAGCACTGAGGAGGAAGAAAGCCAGCCATTCTAAACTGTGTCTCTCAATTTTCATTTCAAGAAAGCAGGGATCTGCCTTGTGAGCTTTGTCTGCTATTTGTAAAGGAACCAGCTCTCCTTCCTTTATTTCAGGTTTTTTGTTTGTATTCTGACCTGATATTCTTTCTGCCAGAAAAAGTATTTTGGGATTTTTCCTCTATTATTTTTATCCTCATTACAAAGAATTGACCCATTGATGTTTGTGAGACACCTTGAGGACCAGGAATTGAACCTAGGGGATGAAAATACTTCTATCTGGATGTGGCAAGATGTTTTCTCTTCAGGGGTTCTTTATCACATAGGATGTACATTGTTAACAATTTGAATATGAAATGCTCCTCTCTGGGTTGAGTGTTAGACACCTGTTACCCAGTTGGTGGTGCTATTTTTAGAAGTTTTGGAAGTTTTTAGTGTTGAGCCCTCGTTGGAGGGAGTAGGTCACTGGGGGACTGTTTGTGCCTATAGCTCCTTCTCCACTGTCTCTGATTCCTGCAGCCATCTGTTTCTTATACCATGATATTCAGCCTCACCAGAATTAATCAGTAGAGTCAAGGTTAATGAACACAAATCTCTGAAAATGGAAGAAAAGGAGTCTTTCCTCTTTCTAAGTTGCTTTTTTCCCCTTCAAACATTTTATTAAAAGTTACACAAGAAGTTACCAATAAGTTTATTGCAATTTACCTCTCCAAGGCTTAATGTTCAAAGGTTTGTATGTCTTTTCACTTGTCTGGCCACAAAAATCTGATATTATGGGTGACTTTAGGCTTGAATTTTCTTATTTGTAAAGCTGGCAAATAAAACATTGCATGGAAACTCAAAGAGTGTTTGTGTATATTGAGTATTGTACACAGGGTCTTGAGCATGTAAAGCATTTTAAGTATTCCATAAGAGTCTCTAGTTAGTGACTTGAAGAAAGGATTAATGAGCTGGACAGATGTGTCAGAGTCCTTACTACACTTGTAAAAACCACTATTCAGCCATATCAGGTAACACTTGCATCTCCAAATCCAAGAGATCCTACACTCTCTTCTGGATTCCTTGAGCATTGGCACACATATGCACCCACAATTACACAAAAGTAAAAATCAAATAAAATCAATATTTGTACTAGGGAATAAATTTTTAAAATGTTTGGTAGTTTGCTTTTATAAAAATGATTTTGATATATAATTTCAGCTCTAGTTTATATTTACATAATAGAGAATGACATAAGATTTGTCTTCTATCATTTTGAAGTGAAGCTACTTAGGTTACTATAGTTAAAACAACTTGTCAGTATCACGGGATTTTTATGAAATAAGGCAGACGTTCTTTTATATTAATTTACATTACAAAACTATGAGAGGATGTAATTTGATTCATTCATAAAATATTTTTGAAAGATGTGTGTCAATCAAAAAAGGTGCAGAATAAGATATAGAATCCATTCTACATTGTAGATGTGACTACTAGTATGCAGTCAGTGAACCCATGGATGGCCACATACTCAAAATCATAGGGACAACATTAATTATACCTAGGGTGTTATAAATAAAAAAAAACACAAATAAATAAAAAGAGGATATAAAGCTGGAATAGTCATGGTATGGGAGGAAATGGAGGGAGTTGGATAGAGGTCTTAATGAGGGGAGTTTTACTTTAAAGAATAAAAATATCAATATTATAGCATCTCACATCAAAGCATATATAATGAGTGCATATGTATATGTTTGTATATGAATACAGATATTTCATTTCCATAGGAGAGGACAAAGTACACACAAAATTTCTGAATGTTCAAACAATTAGGGCTGGATATCAGTTGCCTTCAGAGGATGGCAGAAGCACTGATTAATAATTATTAATTTTTGCTTTTGCTTCCCAAATGATGTAGCTTCATGGCTACCAGTAAACAAGATGATCACAAACATCTTGTGCTGTTTGTGAAAGCTGTAGTTCAAGGAGCAGAGAGATGGCTTGGCTGCTTAAAGGCACTTGTTTTGCCTCCTAGTAAACTGCATTTGATTTCTGGAGTCTATTATGGATTTGTACTAGAGAAGGAATAGAGAACATATTCATAAATTGGTGCTCTCACCTCCTCATGTCTGCTGTGGTACCTGTGTCTCATCCTCCACATCATACACACATACACACAATAAAAAATAAAGAAACAAGTTCTAGTTCAAACCTTACTGTAGTCCCACTTGGCTTTGGTGTTTACCACACTCTGAACACTGAATGAAAGATTAGCAACCATTCCATTAAAATAAGTAAGAATAGATTTTTTCTTCTATGCACCTTCTCTGGTTTAACACAATTGAGCTGATCTAAACAGGCCATTACATCTGAAAGGTCACTGACACCCACCTTTCCTCACTTATCCCCATTCAGAAAGAAACCAGCACCTCTCAGTGTGCATCTTCAGAGACTTGCAGATAAAACAAAGGAAATAAGGACAGGAAAAGCAATGGGAGAGGGTACTTTCTAGTTTTAATTGATGCTGAAGAAATGTACTCAATGATGCTGCTTTTGCCAGGGACTCTGGAGAGCCAATGTGTTTTTTCTTTTTCTGCTGGCTTTAAGACGTGTGACACATTCAGGCAACTGAATAGCAGTCTGTAGAAAAGCTAGACTATGTCAGACTACTTGCAAGTGAAGTATGTGTTGGAACTAGAAGCTAACAAACCTTCCGCACAATTTACAGAGAAAGGTCTGATATCTTCCATTGTAGTGGTTTTGCAATGCAAATCTACCATTTACTCAGATGCTTCATGAAGATCCCTGTCAAACAGAAATGAACTCAAATGAGCATTCACATACAATGAAAATAAATATATCATCCTCAAGAAGGTTAATAATGAACAGTGAAGGTACTGTGGTAGTGTCTCCTGAGATGTAAACTGCAAGGCATAAATCTGGCATAAAAATACTTCTACTTTAATCCAGTAATTTTGTTCAATGGCTGTGAGCAAAACAATGAACCAGGGGCTGTAAGGAATGCATTCTTTGTGACTGACCACATGCAAAAGATTCTTACAAACCTCATTGGGGCTATATTTCTCTTTATCGCTCTGTGTAGAATGCATTAGCTATTGGTGCCATTTTAGAAGAACTTGACAATAAAGCAATATTAGTATTGTACCCATGCAGTTTAATGTTTGACTCCAAATAGGACGTGAATTAGTTACAATAGATTCATATAATAGGTAGGATCCAAACTATGCTTTTAGAGTTCTTTTAGTAAAGAAATAAAATATTTGTCAATTACCATAGGCCCTATGGCATAGAGAGTAGTGCTAATTTCTAGAAGTCAATCACATTGTGTTTTTTTTAAAATTAGTTGGATTTCTCTAAATAGAATTCAAATAATAGAAAGCCAATAATGGTAGATTCTCTATGTTCAGTGTATCTCACTGCTTGAAAATAAAAAAAAAAAGATATTGAAATAAGCATCTGTATAAAAACAGAAAATTGGGAAAAAAACCAATACAGAGAGCAAACAGCACATATACTGAATCTTAACAGTTTACAGTTCTGGGTTATTGCATCTTGATATAGGACACCTATAAATGTGGCTCTGAGACATAGAGTCTTTGATTTAGTGGCACATTTGATATAATTTTCAACTGAATCATTTCCATGCTTTTAATAATAGACATATTTATTTAAAAATTCCTGTACTCTAAATGGGGGTGATACCATAGTACTTGGGAAAATACTTGAGCTAAAATATCTATACATTTTAGTTCAACTATGAATGCAGGGAATCTTTTCTTTAGAACATTTCATTTCTGCATTTCTTATTACTTATCTAAACATGTGCAGTGAAGAGAATTATAACAAAAATTATTATGCTTTATGGAGAGGAGCCAAATTTTAGGTTCAAGTAGACAATTTCAATTCTTCAACTGTAACTTAAACATAAAACAATTGTACAAATTTTATAGAAAGTTCAAAAAAAGAAAATATTAACAATTGAAATTTTCAACAATTTTCTTGATGTTACAGTTTATGTGGCAGTCATATTTTTTAATGTTTTTATATACATACACATTTTCAGATATTTGTATTTCTTATCCAGAAATTTTTGATATAGTTTAATATTTTGCTTACCACATTTTTTTATGATAGAAAATTAAGTCAATGCTCATTTATGAAAGACAAAGTAACCTAAAGATTTCAAGTTATTAAGGTCACATCTACTCTAATTGGAAGGAAAACTGATGGATTATTAACACTGAGAACATAAGAAAGCAAAGCTTCTTATGAAAAGATATTCATACAAAATTGAAGTGTAAAAAATTGAATCTGTCTTATAAGAAATAGTGCTATGAAAGACAATTTAAGTAAATTATAGAGGAATATAATTTCTTTTTTAATTCTATCATAAAGTTTTTATGCCCCCAATTGATGTGTACACATTATGTTTACGTAAAAATTCTAATTGCTCAGTGAAGTGTATGATGACTTCTATAAAATAAATTAAGACAATTTTCAAATGAACATCTGGTAGAGTGTTCAACCCCAATAAATTTTAATTCAAGATTCACACATTTTGAAACATGATTATATTGTAAGCACAAACACCTTTTCTAAGTATAGCATAAAAATTTAAATGAGATAATTTTATATGCTTTATGGCTGGTATATTTAGCTACAAAGAAAAATAAATTATAAACAAGAATAAAAGGATATATATGCTAATTTAAATCGATTTAAGTATCAAAAGAAAAATATATAATTTAAGTTATATTGCATCTCCAGGAATATTTCATAATTAACATTGGAAAAGCTTGACGTGTATAGTAAAAACTACAGGAAAACTTACGATTATGGAAAATGATAATAGTAATTAAAATCACTTATTATGAAGCTAAACAGAATGAGTGGGTACTTCAGACATCAGAATGTTACACTGTACATAATTGCAATGGCTCACATGTTCCACTAATTGTGACCTTGAACCATTGGCAGGAGTTGGCTACTACGAGCCATGTAGTAAATATGGAAGCTAATATGTCTTTTGATGCATCATTTTATTTGGATATGTATCAAGCAGGATGATTTCTGGGTCATGTAATTGTTCTATTTTAAATTTTCAAAGAACCATAGTACCCCTTCTGATTGTGGCTGAGTTGATTTTCATTCTAAGATTGTACAACAACTGACTTTTTTATCTGCATCATTACCAGTACTGGTTATCATCTGTTATTTTGACAAACAATATTCCTGTTGGATGGAGGAGACATTTCCCTATGGTTTATATTCTTAAAATTAAACACTTAATACTGGCAAAGTGGAATGAAAATAATGTCAGCTATTTTTCATATATCCTGTATCTATTTGCTTGCATTTTAAATCAAGCTATTAATTTAAAGTTTTTCCTATTATATTTTCTGAATTTCTTATAAATTTTGGAAGTTGACACTTTGTGGGACTAAGTGTTGACAACTTTTTATTCTACTTTCTATAATGGTCCTTTGCTCTGATATCTGTTCCTTTCATTGTACAGAACATTTTGTTACACATTAAATAACATTTGCCTGCTTCATTTTCTGCTGTTTCCATGAAGTCCTTTTCAAAATATCCTGTTCATCCTATCATCCCCAAGTATTCCTCCTGCACTATGTGCTTACAGGGAGAAGGCCACCATCTTTAAATGAGGACAAAGTCTTTTTTCCTGGAATGATTCTTCTGCCTTCTGGGTTTTGAATGTCCCATCATTCAAGAGTGTGTGAAACAAATACATACTGTTTAAGTCTTGCCTGTTATGGCACTTTGTTAAAGATGCCCTAGAGACTTCTTTGTGGTCTTGCTGATTATCAGACTGAGGACAGACTTTTGTGTTTCTTCCCTATATGCAGAGAAGTTCAGCATGAACATCCCTTCTAGGTTTATAAAGCTCCTCTCAGTTTTACATTTTAGGGCTCAAGTACATTCAACAACTGCTTTGATTGTTAAGCTGTCTTCTAACCTGGTTACATATTTTGTCTCACCCTGATGTATTATTAATTTTGATAGTTTCTCATTAGAATCTGATACATTTTTTACTTTGTAAAGAATTTTTTGCATTTATGTTCATAATTTTGACATCAAAAAGGGTTTAAGTACATAAAATGAGTTATGGAGTGTTTTTTCTGGAACAATTTATATAGGTTATAAAGTAGAGAAGTATAATGTCTGAAAGAAAATAATGGTGAACCCAAATTTCTCTAAAGGTATCACTGAGCCAAGTTTTTAATTAGTGATTAAATTTAATAGTATTAGTTATGAGATTATTCTATTTTTAAATTTCTACTTATGATATATGGTTGTATTTCATTTATTTGGTTTATAATAACTTAGAAATTTATATGCATTTATAAAATTATTTTCACATTTTCAATGTCTGCTTTTTGTTTCTATATTTCTTATATTTTATGCTGATGTCACTGACAATTTTAGAAATGTTTTAGTTTTATGAAATCACTACATTATGCATGTTTTCTTTTTGTATAATATAGTTCTGGAAATTTAGAAGTGGCAACAAATTATTCTATGTCTTTCTTTACAAGTACTTTGAGATATCTCTCTCTTCAGATAGTGTACATGGCATTTCTACCAATTGAGTTGTATTTATAACCACTGATTCTGCACACATATAAATATGTATAATACATAAAAATTAAAGTTTTGTCAGTTGCAGTTCTTGTGTGAAGCCTTATAACTACATTAGTCAAAAATAGATTCATTAAAAAGCTATCAGGTCCGTTGAAAGGGAGGCTGAGTTCAGAACACAGGCAAACATAAAGAGAGTTTTCTAGTCAGAAACAGAGGACCATAACAGAGAACCCATCTACTTAGCATTCTGATGCTTATCCTATCCAAGGTACCTGGAAGCTATCTGTCTCTAGTGCCTTTGCAAAAGGTGACACTCTTCATTGGTTTAATGCTTCTCATTTAATGTCCCAGTCAATTACACATATATACAAACATCATACATATAGACATATATAACTCTGTGTGTGTGTGTGTGTGTGTGTGTCTAGTTAACTCTGAAAACTTTGTTTCTTGTTGTCAGGAAGTAGAGAGAATACACAGAACTCATAGCATATAATTGTTTGGTGATGTTGACGTTGTATGTTGAGGTTTGATGTTAGTAGATGACTGTTGTATGGCTCACTCCAGAGGCTGGGTGGATGACATATTTCATAAGTGTTTTTTAAACTCTAGTCTGTAGGCCAACCTACCTGATATTGACTGAAATGATTTCTGGTTGGGTGTGTCACTCTTGTGGCAAAGGACTTTGTAAATAGCCTGAAACACTTGGGACAGAGAGATGCACTTGTTTTAGAGATGCTATCAGTTTGCAGTAGAATTGCAGTATTTATAACCATCTTAGCTGAGGCCGGAGGAGGATAGATAAGAGCTTATACATAAACTATACTTAGTTCTAGTCTTGATGGAGCTGGTTAAGAATCACTGAAGAAAACCTTTAACACACTAAAAGATATACAAAATCTTTAAATGTTCTACTCTGTTTTATTGCTTTACATGAACTTGTGAGTGAGTTCTGAAGTTGATTTTCAAAAGATTTAGTATGAAAACAGTGGAGAAAAGCCAATGTGAAGATTAGTAAAAGTTGTACATGCAGCAATGCTCTTTGAATTACCACAGGATGGGTGTAGTGCCAGGATAAATTAATTAGCAGAAAGAAAAAAGCCCTGCAATTTTATCATCTGTGCAGTTACTTCAGATAACAAATACTATTGGCAATTCCTGCTAGTAATAAAGAATGGGCTATTAACCAAATAATATTGGATAAAATATTATCAACTTGGAAACATGAGGAGGTGGATTTTATTTCAGAAAACTAATTTTGTATGGGTGAGAAAATAACTTTTAAGATGAATGTTAAACATCTTAATGCTTTAGAACATCCATCTCTTTACACTTGCTTTGGGCTGAATTGTGTCGATCAAGCTTCTGTCTGGTGAACCATCAACTTAATTGTATTTTGATATTGAGCTTTGGGAAGTTGAATGGTTTAAATGAGACCATAAGAGACTGGAGTCTATTGAGTTGGGTCTTTGAGGTAGGGTCTATCTAGTGTTTGATGAAAGGGCAGCAAAGGACAGGAAATGAGAGGAGAGGAAGAGAAGGGTAGGAGAGAATAGAGGCAAGGTATTTCCATGCACTGGCACAAAGTCAAAGCCATGTGAGCACACAGTCAGATGGGATGCCTTCAGCTATAAGGGTTGTTACCAGAAACAGATACAATGGAACATGTATCTTACAGATTCAGACTCCAGAACTGTGAGAAATGTGTTTCTGTAATTTGTTCTCTGGTCTAAGATATTTTGTTACAGCAGCTTGAGATAATACAGAAATATTAAAAAATAAAGAATGGTTATCAAATAAAAAAATCCCTTGAAGTCAAAAGTTAAGAGGCTCTATGAATTTGACAGATTGTAGTATATAATTATAAAGCATCTGTGTCGTGAAAATCCCCATATTATAGACAAAATGATAAGGAGAACACTTGGGAATATTTTTGGTTGATGATTTTCATATCAATATGAAAATAAATCATTTACTAAAAGGTAGACAATAATATAAGTAGAAAATTTGCTGAAATTCAAATGACTAATAAATAGAAGACATGTGACTAAACTTCATTAGTGACCAATATAATGTATAAGGGAGTAATGTGATTATGTATGGCATATTGAATTAGTGAAAATGAAGGAGTAATGATAGCTGGTATTAGTTAAATGTAGCAATAAAGCATTCTTATGTATCAAGAATCAGGGCTTCTGTAAGCAATGTGGCTCTGCCTATTACTATTAAAAACATACCTCTTGCTAATTTCTAGAAATAAGACTTCAGTTTATATAACAGATGTGCTTTTAATACATACATATTATACATATATAATATATTAGAACAATATAAAAATTATATCTATTAATTCTAAATCATTTTCCAGACCATCCACAAATATATGTGCCCATAGATTGAGATATAATCATGAGATTATATGTACATATTACATGGAAATGAATAGTAAATGTGGAGATATTATAAATGTTCTTGCATAAGTAAAATTATGGACAGGAACAACAATTTTAGAGTCAGTGACCTGCAAGCTTTGCTTGAAAGGGTACCCCATCATTACTCTGATGGGTTGACATTATCAGTTGCTATAAGATGTATTTGCTCCCTTGTGACAATTGCTCCTGGCACAAATTTTGTAAGATACTAAATATATTTCTAAGGAGGGTAGACTTATAAAAATATAGCTACATTCCCTACATGTGCTACTCTGAAGGTATGAAGATGATAATTATTTTTCTTTTGTAGTTTTGAGAGGATGGTTCAATAAGAATTACTGAACTTCAAAGTAATTCACAAATATATGCTGAACATGCAGTCACACACACACACACACACACACACACACACATACACACACACAGAAACAGAAAGATACAAGTCAAATTTTTAGTAATGTTTATGTTACATGCAGAACCAGATGGGAAGAGACTATTTTTAGTTTACTCAGATTTTCTATGGCTGAAATTCATGCTTTGTTATTAGAGAGTTTGTGAGTTTTTATGACAAGGACTCATTATGTATCCAAGGCTGCCTCTGAACTTTCAGTCTTCCAACCTCTACAATATGAATGTTGCAATTTTATCTGTGTTGTACTCTAACCAGCCCCACTAACATAATTAAAGACAACTATGGTTTTAATTGAATGAGCTGCTCTGCAGACATTACTGTGTAAAAAAGACCCTGTTCACGTCTGGAGCAGACATCTATTATAGGATCTGAAAAACAAAAACAAAAGGAGTATTTTGAAAATTATACTTTGGGACTGTAAAACAAAAATATCTTGGGTGATATTATTATCCAGTTATAAAATTAACAACAAAAACAAACAGTATCCAACTTTGTCTCACTGAAAAACATGCAGGTGGTCTTGTCATGTTAGAGACAAGAGGAAATTGTTGACAATGTCTCTATAATTTCTAAATATCTTATGGAAGAAAAAGGATTTTTCCTCCAATGTATCTACAAGTCTTATCACAGGTACTGACCTAATTTATGCTATCATTTCCTATGGGTTTCCTTCCTGGCGACCTCTCTGATGATACTTGAGCACTTAGTACAGGGACACAGTACATTATTTGTAAGAGAAGGACCTTGACCTCAAAATAGACTGATTTTATATTTAAATACTAGAATAATAGTTCTGGGAATAAGGTAGACACCTCAGAGGCTCCTAAGTTTCTTTATAGTCCATTATATTATGTGCTAAGAATATTTTGGGAACTCTGCCAGCAGCCATTGGTAAAAGCTAATTAACAATGAATGAATATAGTCAATAGTGATATTGTTATGTAAGCAAACAGAACACATCTCAGTAGGTCTAATGCCAGGCTGCATCTTTTATGATAAAACACATGTCTTAATTAAATTTTCATGTGATTAAGAACATGTAGGTTTTCTATGGTAAACAGTAATGCTTTGGAATAGAAAACCTCCAAATAGTGCACTAGTCAGTCCTGAGCCAATAAATCAGTAGTAGGTCCCAGTCAGACAATAGGCCTTCACACAAGGACAGGGCACTAACCTTAAGTGTGTGTGCTCACATTTATAAATCTTGCTGGAATCAATTTCTATCTAGACCCTTTAATTACACCCTGAGAGCAAAACAACCCCATAAATATAATTTTAGGACATTATATTTGACACTGCAATGATGTAAAATTAATTCAGGGTAGCCTTTATTGCATTCTAAGTGACATGATAACAAATAGGGGGAAAGCGGCACATGTGTTCTTTCCACAACATCCTGAGTTAGTCATAGTAATACTTCTTGTAAAAATTTGAGCTCCTTTATTTATTACTTTGAGTGAAATTTTTAAAAATTCATTTTTTAAAAATTGAGATATAATTTACCTACCATAATGTCTATGATCTAGATGATGCTTATTATGTTCACAATATTGCTTGATTATGGTACAATAATTTCAAAGATTTCACTATCTCAATTTTAAATTCTGTATACATTAAGAATAGTTAGCTCCCCATTACCTTTGTTTCCCCAATAATCTCAGGCAACCAATTATAAAATTATCAGTAAATATGTTTGTTTATTTTGGACACTTCTATTAAGCAGAATTTTTCAGATTTGCATAAAACTCCAAGCTCATTTTTACTGTAGCACTATATTTTTTTATGGCTGAATATTATTCCACTGAACGAGTAGACCACATTGAAAAAATGTTTTAATTTCTGTTAATATCTACCACAGCTCTCCTCCTTTCCCTCCTCTCAATCTTCCCTTAGCCTCCCCCAACCTCATCCCCCATCTCTTTTCCAAGGAGGGCAGGAAATCCCAAGGTGAGTCAGTTTGGTAGATCACATTTTATCCATTCTGATGACCTTTGAGTGTTTTCCCTTGTTTTCTGGCTAATATTAGTCATATTGAAATGAGCAACTGTGTAGATGTATGCTTCTAATTTTCTTTGACATATATTTAGAAATGGAAATCTTGGTTGACATGGTACATATCACTTCCTTCCCCTTCCTTACTCTCTGTTTCATACCCTTAATCTCTTTCTCTCTTGAATTTGGGACCTATGGTCACAGGAGAACACACTGACCTTTAGCACCCCTAGGCTTCCCCAAGAGTGTTGTAAAGTATGGTACCACTGCACATTCCACAGGCAAAGTAAAAGGCCATTGTAGAAAAAAGTTTCTGACCCGGCCCAGCCTTGCAGTTTGGATCCACTTGCAGCTCCTCATCCTACCCTTAAAAAAAAAAGAAATGACTTAGGCACTTGTATTAATTACATTCTGCTTGGACTATGGTGCAGGCATATTGCTAGCTAGCTCTGCATCTTAACCTATTTCCTTTAATCTGTCTTGCTACGTGGCCCATGCCTTACCTGTGTTATTTTTACATGTTGATACTTGGGTAGCTCAATGATGTCTCCTTTGACTCCACCCTCCTTCCCCTATTTATGCTCCAATTTCCCTGCCTACTTCTAAGATGCCCTGCTATAGGCCAAGATAGTTCCTTTATTAACCAATGATATTCACAGCATAGAGAAAGACATCCCACATCAGGTCATGCCCTACACAATCTTTTCTAAAAATAGCTATTATTGGCCTTTTCATCCCATTCTTCATTATTTGCTATGGTAAAAATCCAGTTAACTTATTAGAACATCTTTCTCCCATAGGAACTGACTCTCTAAGATATTCAGCGATTAAAGCTTTATTCTTAATTATTTGTTTTTTGCATGTAATAGTAAGTACATTTTTGCTTATTCACTTTGGTTTATTGATTTTATTATTTTTCTCAAAGAACACCATTGAAGAATAAAATTAAATAGTTTTAATATATAGTTTATCAACTACTCACCTTTATGAGTCATATATAAAAACCTCATTATTCTAAAGGAATTTTAGATATCAAAGCCTAATTATTAATCCCAAGTCATGGGGTTTTCTCATGTAACCTTCAACAAAAAATGTTCTTTGTTTCATTTTTTTCTTTATTTTGGTGTAATATTGAAAGTGCAATACACTCAGAATGAAGTCAGCATGAGATTGACATAATTGTTTTAACTTCCTCCTGATGTGGTAACTAATTGGCAGGGTCAGTGGACTAAATACAACAGATAGATTATCATCCTTGATTCTATCAGCATCCTGGCTACAATTCAACAGAGATAAAGCCAGAGAGGCATTTCCTATAGGTTTTTTTTTTTTCCTCTTCTTCTTTTCAGTTTTTAAAATATTTCCTGCATCCTTTGGCTCATAGCCCTTTCCACTTTCCAAGCTAGCAAATCTAGACAGGATTGTTCTGATACTTTTCATCTCTTTGGCCAGAAAAAAAAAGAGAATAAGTGAACACAAGAGGAAACTGTACTTCTGAGGTCTCAGAATTGGAACACCCAGGATCCAATCATCAGAAGTAAGATTATGCCGTCCATGTTCTTCCAAAGATTGATCATTGATTGTCAGCTTGATGGGCAGTTGTGTAGTTTGGTCTTCTTGTTGGACTCCTAACAGTGGGAACAGGGACTGTTTCTGACTCTTTTACTGGCTTTTGAGACTCTACTCCTCATATTGGTCCACCTTTCCCAGCCCTGAAAGGGGCTTTGACTTGCTGCAACTTGATATGCCATGTTTGTTGATATCCATGGGAGACCTGCCTTTTCCTAAACAGAAATGGAGGAGGAATGGATTGGGGTGGTAACAGAAGAAGTGGGTGGGGGAAAGGGACTGGGAAGAAAGGAGGAAGGGGAAGCTGTGGCCAAGTTATTAAAAAATAAATAAATAAAAATATTTTTAAGGAAATAAAAGGCATTAACCTCATAGTTGCTGACTTTCCAATCTGAATAATTGGTTGTCTCTAGTGTCTGCATACATACACACAATATCTGCACACACAAACACACAATGCCTGCACATACAAACACATACACATACACAGATATACACAGGCAAGCACACACATTCATACTGCATACATATACTCACATACATGTGTAAATATATTCACTCTCACATGTACACAGGACAACAAACATACATACCATATACACGCACGCATGTGCATACACACATCATCATCATCATCATCATCATCATCATCATCATGAGGTATGTATTCAAATAACTAGGTAGAACAGTAGGGGAACCCCCCCACCCAGTTCATGGTTTTAGAATCCCCAAAGCCAAGAAAAAAGTCATTTTTCTTACCACACAAGAAATACCAGCCTTCAAAGAACACCCAAGCTGCAAACCACAACCATTTAACAGCTTAGGATCTGAAGAAACTTAAGAGAGTCATCCAGGAAGTCCCCTAGGAAGAGAAAATAGAGATCTTCTTAGCTAATTGGGAGCATAAGATGTTGCAACCAAGAAGAGGTGGGAACAAATTACCAGAGAAGGAGATGATTGAGTGAGGGGAACAAGAATGAGGGAGAGATTAAAAAAGAGAGATGGAGATTTTAATAGAGGAAGCCAATGTGTGGTTGGAAAAGACCAGGTACTAGGAAAACCTCTAAGAACTTATAGGATGTCCCCGGCTAGGAATCCAACCTATAGTGAAGGTGTTGCCTAAACAGGACGTCCCACATAATCAAATGAATAACCTCTCTTAGTGCTATCACAGAACTTACATTCTTGAGTTGAGTCCTTGGTACAGCTGATAGCAGGAGAGGAGACTCTATATGAACAAGGCGAGAGGCACTATGAGGAAAATTCTCACAGTGATGGCTGGTTGGATCTCTAGTGAGCTCACTGAATCAACAACAGTCACCTGGGAACCATCTGGAAAAGGAACTAAGCCCTCCAAGGAAAGGCAACTGTCCACTGACATTGGCAATATGTGGAGCCTCAAAGGGAGGGATCAGACTGTGTTTCTGTGCATGGACTGGCACTTGGAGGCCATTCCCTCCAGAGGAACGCCTAACCCAGTCTTGATATTAGGATGAGGAAATTGGACTTGCCTGGAGTGAATGCTGAGCTAATCCACCATGGGACCTCTTTCCCATTCTGGGGAGGGGATGGAGGGATGGGAAGGAGGGAGGCTGAAGGCTGACCAGGAGTGGTCAGGAGGGGGAAGGAAGTTGGAACAAGGTGATACATGGATAAAAAAGAGACTTTATTCTATATAAATAAATAAATAAATAAAAAGAAAAAAATAGAATCCTCTTTTCTACAGCCAGAATAACTTCTACCCACAGAAATTAATTATAAAATTAATCTTGGCCATTTTGTATTATTTTTCTGTTTTTTTTTAATCAAAGAAAATTCAATTACAGACTTCTGAATGAAAAATTAATTTTATGTTGAATGCCCTGCCCGAGTTTTGGTTCAAAAAGCTTTCAGTTTGAGGCTACCCAATCACCAAAGAAATAATTGCTTTGTCAAAAACACTTACAAGGAAATCTTGCTTTCCCTATTTGTGGGCATTGCTCAAATACCTCTCAAAACTTGGTCAACATTTGCCAAATTTCAAAATATGTTGTGGTAGAAATTCAGCCAAAGGCATTTTAAGCATATCCCAATTAAGAATCATTTATATGTTAATGATCAAAACAAAGCTTGTGGAAAGTTGATGTTTAATGATGGTTTATTTATAGACTCCCATATCCAGAGAAGATCCCAATAGATAGGCACAGAGTATCAGTAAATGTTTAATATTGTGACATGGAGTTGAATACATATGCTCTGAATTTCTTAGTGGGGTATGAAGGGACTGAACTGTGTATTTACTTTGGACATACCACAACTCAAGGAACAGGTTTGTTTTATTTTAGTAAGAAAATGTGTAGAGAAAAGGGTAATCTCACACCTATGGACACATCACTGCATTTGGGGTACTCTTCATTTTTGACATTGTTGTCTCTGTGTGGCTTGGTTTCTTCTTCGCTAGTAACTGAAAGACATTGAGCCTTTTGAAGAAAAGAAAGCATCCACCCACACTTCATATAAGTAACCAGAAGTTTCTGCTATAGACTGATCTTGTGATATATTTTAATCCAAAGACATATATCAAAACAAAGGAGAAAAATTATGGAGGTGGAATATTTTATTTAAAGCACTAAGCTAAAGGCACAGTGATATAGTGCTTAGAAAGGAGATAGGTGATCCTTGCCCATCATTTTTTTTTTTTTGATTTTCTCAATCTATTCTTAATAAAAGATATGAATAAAATAATGGTGGGAAAGCAAGGAAAATTTACCTACTCTCCACATACAAGCAGAAATCACTATTCATATTTCATGAATTTCAATGTCAGCTCTTCTGCAAATTATTTTTCACTTGTAATTGTTGATACCTTCTACTTTACAAAATATCTGTGAGCAGAGTAAATTTCCTTATAACACTTAACTACATTTGCTCCATTTGTCATGTCTTGCTTCTCTCTTAAGACAGGTGTATGCATATACTTGCATGCATTTACTTATGCATGAATACACACTACACAGATACCAATTATGATTTTCTCTAATGATCTCCATCTGTTGTAAAAATCTTTTGGTGAGGAATGAGAGCTTTACTTATCTGTGAGTTTAGGCATGTAGAATACACTTAGCAATTGTGAGGGTTTAATAGAGTGGTAGATGTATGTGCTACTCTGAGAGTCATGACCTCACTACTCCAGGGTGGTTGACTAGGTTTCCTACACCAGCTATGATTTTCCTTTCTGATGATTATTAGGTTTTATGTCCAGTTAGAGAGCTCTTGGTTATTGCCTACCCCAGCTATATGTGCCTCTATGGCACCTTTAAAATTATCATGCCAGCAAAATTATCATTGTTGTGGATCATAGCTATCAAATATGATTGGGACAAATGATTGTTTTTTTTTTCTTTTCCCAGACCCCATTCCAGTACATACTATGAAATTAGGGTCAGTTAACTCAGTGAGCCTAACTTCCTTTAAGGGTAGATCGGTATTTTAAAAACCAGTCTACTGATCTCTGATGAAACACCATCCGCCCTAGACCTTCTAACACAGAACTTAAAACACCTACACACACGCACACACATGGGATCTACATCTTTCCATATAGATATACTTACATATTTTTTAAGTAATAACTTTAATGTCATTTTCTAATCTAACTTCATATGGAACATTATATATAGCCTTTTACCTTTCTTCTTTAATCTCATACTAGATTATTTTTATTCATAATTATAAAATAATAAAGTTTTATTTATATCTTGCAATATCCATATATCAAAACATTTGCCCTTTAAAACACACAATTCTTTGAATTTTTAATATATTGTTTTCATATCACATTTCTTTCCTTTTATTTTATGGTGTTAGTAGATGTGATGTGTTACCTAACGTTTGTTTTCTAATAACTCACAGGATAGGAGCAGGGAGCTTCCTTTTGAAGTTCAATGGATATTTTAAGTAAATATTCAAATTAAACTCATCTGAATAACTAATATGAATACAATGTATGTATTTGATATCTGAATTACAAAGGGGAAAAATAAATTGCCATAGCTTTTCTCTTCTATCATTTCTTCCTGATTCCAGGTATCCCTGGAGCAGTCATAATGGAATCATTGGTTCAAATGGTTCAAACCATTGAATCAATGGTTCAAAAGAAAGATCTCACCAAGTGAGATCTCTCTATCAGAGACTACTTCCCACTTATTTGTTCTTTTCTATTAAACAACCCTTTTCTTTCCAATGCACTTGAGTCTCTTTGTAGAACTCTTACAACCATTTCTTTTCTGTTAATAATATTTTTCCTAGAATAATAATTTCTATTGCTTAATTTGTTGGATTCTCACTGTCAATTTGTTGGATTCTCACTGTCTCAGTGGAAACATGACCAGAAAAACAAGTAAAACATGTGTCTTCCCTTGATCTTGTTGTCTTCAAATATTTCCCAATGGCTCTTTATCTACATTTTTCTAAAAAGAAATCTTTACTTTGTGATTGTTGAGGACCAACAAAGCAGCTTGGACACCAACAGAGAGCATATTAGAAATGCAGAACCACAAGGCTACTGAGTTTGGGCACTCTGGACCACAGCACTCAACATATGATTTTTTTTAAATGCTTGAGAAAATATGGCTTACTCAGAGCCTGCTTCTAAACTCCTTTTCTTAATTTACGTTTCTGGAATTTAGCCTCAATATTTTCTCTCGCATATAATATAAGCTGAAAATACATAAGAAGCCATGAACTTTATTTATTCTTTAATGTTTTCACAATGTATATATTTTGATCATATTCACTACCTGTTATTCTCTCTTATCCCTCTCATTTCTTCTATAGCACTTTTCAACAAGTCTCCCTTCTAATTTCATGAATATTTATTACATTTTATCATTTTTTCATATGTGTGTGTGTGTGTGTGTGTGTGTGTACGTGCGCACGTGCACGCGTGAACGCACCTACAAGGGTGAGAGTGGGTTGTCTACATGCAATGATATGCACATGGAGATCACAAGATTGATTTTGTGTATTAATTCTCTTCTTCTAACTTGTTTAGACAAGGTCTTTCTCATTGTTTCTGCCATACTGCATATTCCAGGCTAGTTTTCCTGAGAGTTTCAAGGACAGCCTTTTTGTCTCTGTCTCTTATCTTGCCTTAGAAGTGCTGTGATGCAAACTTCTGTTTCTGTCTTTTGGTTGTTAAGTGAGTTCTGGTGGTTGACTTAGGTCATCACACTTGTTTAATATGGGCTTTTATTCTCTGACATATCTCACCAGTCATACATTTTAAATTTTAATTTGATTATTTTATGATACATTGAGTCTACTTAGAGTTGCTTGCATGATCAGGGTTGTGAAATTGTTAGTATCAGCCAACTTACTGATGGCTACATGCTGAAGCAAAATGAGAAGTCCTAAACATTCTAAAGGGCTAAATTTCAAGCCATGCCTCTTTGATCACCCTACAGCAACCCCATCTTTCCTGACTGCATGATGGTACTCTTTGGAGGAGTAATACATTGAATAACAATACATATATTCTGATATGGCTGACAGTGATATCTCTTTTTTTAAGATTCACATTAAATTTATTAGAAAAAAATCACACAAAAAATTAACCGGACCCAAAGTCTAGGAACTTTATACAGCTTGATTAGCGGTTTTTCTTTTTTATTTTTTATTTATTTATTTTGTATTTATCAAAAAAAAACAGTAAAATGCTGAAAAGTTAACAATAACTATAAAGAAGATAAAAATCATAAGCATGACTTATCAAGGGTGATAATGCAAATAAGATTGCTACACATATATTTACTTTGTGTTCAGCTTTCCCTCTGAATTTTTTTTTTCATCCCTGTATATCCTTATTCAAGGTCCCTTCCCCCTCCCACCACATCAGGTGTTTAGGGGCTGGAGAATAGACTGAATGCAGGTAATTAACGAGACCTCAAATATATTGGCATATGAAATAGGCATTCTTCAAATTTTTATTGATAAGAAATCATAAAAAGTTAATTTAAAAATATTTCAGTATTTACATATTAATAACATGGATTTGCTTGTTTACATCAAATACAGAACTGTATATTGACTATTTCACACTATAAGATAAACTGCATCTTCAACAGTTTTTAGATTTGATTGATATTTTGATTTTCTAATCATCAATGCTATATTTTTATGCACAAAATAATGGAAATGTGTTAGGCGTCATTTGTGAATTTCTGTCCTAATCCTAAACCAAAATTTGTCTAATGATTTTCTTTCTTTTTTTTTTACAAGACTTATAATGACTAAGAGAGTGACTTTTAAAATCAAATATTCCAAAGCAATACATTTCAAAAATGTATTTACATGCTAAGGAATGATAGCAAAATATGCTTAAAGCATTTGTTTTCTGCAAGGAAACCATTTATGTTTTTATAAGAGCAGAAAGTATAGTATAAATGGTGCAACACTGTAATCCATAACATTTAATAGTCTAGAATTTGAGTACTTAGGGCACTTTTATTAGCATTGAATGACATTGGATGCTCATTGCAAATGAAACACTCCGCATGTTCAAAGGCTTCAGAGAAGCCTTTTTCTTACAGTCAGTGCCATATAGATGAGCACAGCCAGAAACACCTGATTCAGTATGTGCTTGAGTTTGCAGAAACACTTTCACTATTGTGAATTTTTTCTTGAGTTACACATTCAGTTGTCCAGTACTGGGTTTTGACTCACAGTTTCAGAACAAGCACCAAGACATTTTACAGTTTATTTTTCTATGTCCAGTTGTACAGATATCTTCATTGCCCTTCAAAATTCATCTGCTGTTCTATGGCATAAATAAAATATAATTAGTTTCTCCAATTTTCTGTTGGATTTTGAGATCATCTCTAAATCTCAGCTTACGCATCTCTAAATCTCAGTTTACTATCTTAAATGTATATTTTCCTGTGTTGATTCTTGTTTCAAATTAAAAACAATAAATATAATTGAGAGGTATTTACTCTTGATTTAAGTGCATGCTATACAAGGGGAGATTAATCAACATATCAAATTATTGTAAATATAGTACAATGCAAATTACTCTGGGTTTCATAGTTAGGGTAGTAGCAGGTTTTTGGTAGCAGGTCTTAGAAAACTAGTTCAGAGTACTAAAAGTTACATACACAACCATTAATCTAGAAAATAAAGGTAAACATTATCACAACTTTTATTAACAGCTACTATAATACTGAATTAAACTGACATAGTTAAACTGACATATGATACCCCTTTTAAGAAGAAGCTGTGTATCTGTTTTGCAAAGTTAAGGCAATCCAGTTTGCATAATGGAATCCATTTTCAAAGCAAGAGTTCGGGTACATTGTGTACAATCTCAGAGATACTCAGTATTTGTACTCCAGTGCACATCTAATCCAAGGTGCCCTTTCAATGATCATATACTTATACTAAAATGCTTTGTAGTCTGCTAACTTCAGAAATAATGAAATAATAGGAGATTGTGATGACCATAATGTCACTTACTATGATTTTAATTTATTACAGAAAGTCAAGGATGGCCAAGAGGATGAGGACCTTACTACCTTCTTGTATTGCTCCCATCGAAGTCCTTACATCTGAATGTATGATGCTGCCAATAGAGGGAGGTGAGTGAAAATCTAAGGAGCAACTGAATTTCTACTTCATCTTTCTTTGATTTTATGTGCACTAATAATATCTAATTGTGTCATCTTCGATGCAGGTAAGATAGATACTGTAGCCACCCAGTTTTTCAGTGGGCTGATAGCATTAGAAGTCATTTTTATAAAAGCAAAGTGCTTGTATTCCAAAGTTCTGTAGTAACAAGTTAAATATCACAAAGCATTAGATTCTGTCAACTCCCACAGTTGTGAGTTCAAACAAGAATATTAATTCTAATTGCAAAGAGTTTTAGAGGCTCTGGAAGGATGATCAGTAGTTGTGATTACTTCCTGCTCTTGCAGGAGACAGGGCTGAATTTCCAGCATCCACTTCACGCAGTTTACAACTGCCTGTAACTCCAGCTCCAGTGGCACAGCACCTTCTTCCCACCTAGGCACATGTACTCCTGTGCACATATCCACACTGAGATAATCCATATACACATAATTTTAAACCTAAATATTTTATAAAAGAAATGGATTATCAAGTAGCTCAGAGAGAAATCTCACCAAGCAACTCCCTATAGTTCTACCATGGTTCCCAGGTTAAAGAAAGGTGAAGATCTTAACAGTAATATGCAGGAGATACTTTAGCATTGCTTATGAATGTCTGCAGTCATATGTTCTTAGAATGGAATTCATATTAAAACATAAAGTTTCCCTCCTCTCTGTATGTGTGTGTGTTTTGTGTATATATGTATGTATATATATGTATATATGTATGTATGTGTGTCTGTATTTATGTATGTATGTGTGTATATATTTTCCAAACTATCCATTTGTCTTTCTGCCTGTTGATCTGCCTGTCTGATCACTGATTTGCTCATTGTATGGTGCTGCTCTAGTAATAAATACGGTACACATGTAAATGGTAATATTTTCAGAAATAAAGCATAAAGGTAACATCAGAAAAACTGGTAACAGCACACTGCATGATGAGACTTATGTTTTGGCTGATTTTCCTGTCTAAATGAGAGCAAATCCTTGAAAGGGTAAGTTAAAACAGTGTGGCTACAGGAAACTTTTTTTGTGCATGCTCTTATCAGTCATGTTTTATCTTCTGTCTACTTATATTTCTACTTACTGTGGCCCCAAAGCCAAAGCTAAGGAAATAAACTTTAAAAATTCTTTTGGTGTTCACATAACTTTAAATATAAAGATAATGGTAGATTTAGAAGTTAAAGACAAATTTGTACCATCACCAAAATAAAGGACACTCTCCAAAAACAGATTAAATTTATTTCTGTTTTTTTCTTTAAAAAAACCTATAGGATGCCCTGTGAATATGAATGGTATTCAGAAAATCACTGCAAATAATTCTGAATTTGAATTATTGACTATATGGACAGTGCATAAGACTGGCACAAAAGACAGGTAAAGAAAAAGAAATGAGAAGGTATAAAGGAAGAGGAGTTACCTCAGATCTTTTAAAATTTTATTACATTTGATTTATTTTCAAATAAAATATTATTGTTAAAAATATAACCTTATCAGCCAGGCATGATGATAGGCACAATCTTAATGCTTGGGAGGCTGGAGTAGGAAGAAAACATCTTCCTGGTCAGGCTGGGTTTTATATAAATATCCTCTCTTACAAAATAATTATTGAACCATCATAAATTGTAGGCAGGGTTTTTATGTCAGGACCAGTGTCAGCTCTGTCCTGCCAGTTGACTCCCAAATAATCACACAGAGATTTATTGCTAATTATACAAGTTTCAGTCAGTAGCTTAGGCTTGTTACTAACTAGCTCTTACAACTTAAATTAACCCATATTTCTTATCTACACTCTATCACATGGTGGTACAATTTTTCAGCACAACATATTCATCTTCTCCTTCTTCTGTGTCTGGCTGGTGATTCCACCCTTCTTCCAAACTCTTTATTTTTATTCACAAGTCCCATCTAAAGGTACCTGTCTAGCTTTTATTAAACCAATCAGAAGGCACTTTAGCAAAGACACATCTTCACAGTGTAAAAAGGTTTATTACATAATATCAAATACCTGTAATAGCCTACATCATATTGTTTGATTGTTTTAAGTCACCCTGAAATTTCCTGGTTAAAAATATCTATGAGCAGTGCAGATTATTTAAAATATATTATCTAGATATGCAATAATTGAGTGAATTTTCAGATTAAATGTAGGGTCTTACTAATATCATGTGAACATTTTATTCTAACCTAATAAGATGCTTTTAGTATGCTTCTCACCATCAATTGTCTGATATATTAAAAACAACTAATTAAAAAAATAAATTATGACCATCCACTTACGGAATTTAACTATATACACTTTCTTTGTATCTCCTAAAAAAGGACATTATTTCAAAATCTGATGATAAGACCAAAAGTTACGAAAAGAAAAATTAGGGGAAAAAATTCCTAAGATTATAAAGTCAGATCTGACAGGTGAAGAACAAAGCAAAGTACCTTCTAGTAATTATTTAATTTGTGAGTTGAAATGAACATAAAAGGAAAATCCTTTTGGTTCATTTTAGTGTTTGGAAAGTTCACATACTAGTTAATTTGGGACTGATTAGGAGAGTGGAATAGAATAGAGTCTCTGTCACCCTAAGACAATTAAAATTTATAAAATGGCAGAGGAATGTGGAGGCAATTTCCAAGAAAAAGTATCTGAATATTTGAATTTTTTGGAAAAAACTATACATCTCTCACATATTTTTATTACTACTAGATTTTCTTTATTTTGTAGATTTTGAACTCAAGATTTTGAATATATTAATGGAGAAGTAATCTTAGAAAAAAGTTGTGTTTTCTATGCTGATAACTTCAGAATATTATAAAAGATGAATACTCAAACATAAGAAGCATCTAAAAAGTGCCCTTGATTAAAAGCAACATATGAAGAAAAAATTTTTCTTTCCTCACATATAGGAAATGTTACAATTTTATTAAAGGTTAGTCTTTTTTGCTTGATAATTATTGAACATGTTTAAGTGGTACTCTGTGAAACATTACTACATGCATACATGGTGACAGACTCAGACCAGTGCAGTTGGAGTATTATCATCTCCAACATTTATTATTTTTAAAGTACTTAAACTCCATATCTAACAATAATTTTGAAGTATACAATTAATTATTGCCAACCACAGCTCTCCTACTATGATGTAGGATATTACATTCATCTCCTATCCCTCTGTGACTCTCTACCTTTAAAAAACCTTACCCATATCCCTTCCTTCATATGTTTTTCTCAGGCTCTGGTGAGTAGCTCTTACCAGTTCTGTAAAAGCAATCTTTATTTTTTATGTGCAAGTGAGAACATGAAGAAAGGCTTTTTGTCTCTTTGAAATTGCTCAGAGCATATACAATGCAGCCTCTTGTATGTTCAAATAACCTTCAATAAATTCCTAGAAATCACCTTTTGTTTATGTGATATAGGTCATATATATATATATATATATATATATATATTCCAGTAATAGCAGTCTTTTCTATACTCCAATAGTGTTCAAGAATTTTTAAGAATTGATTTTTGTTTAGGTGATATCTATATCTATATATATCGATTTGATATATATCACCTAAACAATATATATCATAGATACAAATATATATTGTATTTTACATTATTTTATTACCTTATAGCCAAGATTTTCAAATAATAATTTCTCTTAATTTTCTGACTTTTCTTCTTTTCCAACATTTAAGAGGTTTCTTAAGGCAGCTGATTCACAGTCTTATAACAGAAAATTTCCCACACACTCTTAACAGATACAAAAGAATAATTTTGAAATATGACTGAAAGAAAAAGTGGGTTCTGTTAAATAAACAGAAGATAGTGTATGAAGAGGTTGCAAGAGGCTGACAGCTTCAGAGACCTTAGGGAATATAAGCATTTACTTTATGTGGGAAAACAGAACACTTCTCTTTCTGGACAGGTATGGAGATTGATGCATACCATGCTGGTACTGTCTCTAGATTATGTGATTTTTGTGACTGGGGATGCAGTTCAGCTGATAGAATGCTTATTGAGAATGCACAAAGATTTGGGGGCAGATTTCTAGCATAGTATTAAAAATCAAAATCATGTGGTGGTGTGCACAAAATTTCAAAGTCATTCTCTGATTCACTGGGAGTTTGAGATCATGTAGGACCTATGAGACCATCTCTAAAAAACGAAAAGAAAGAAAGGCATCTAGAAACTCTCCCTGGAACACAATAACATGGACCAGGCAGGTAAGAACACTAAAAGACTCAGAACAAAGGTTGCCTATGGTTCCATTAGCAGCAGCCCATTAGATATAAAGAATTGTCAAACCTGAACAGTCAGCATTGTGTGTTATGCAAATAGGTATGCAACCTCTCCCATCCCTTTATATAAGTCAGATTTGAACTTTTTCTTGATGTATTTGAATGTGATCAATTGTCTTTCAGACAGCAGATATCACTGGGAAACTAATGACAGTGCTACCTTCCAGTGGCTGCTTGTGTTTAAATTTCAGAACATATAAAATGCATGCTATTTTGTAAAGCACCACTTGTTGTGACTTTGCATTATAGAGTACTATTACAAATTTAAATTGAACCAAAGGACATTGCTTTGAACCTAGGCTGGTGTAATTTGACATTTAAAAGGTCACAACTCTTTTTAGTTAATTATTTTGATTAATCTATAAGTGTCTATTGAGGTTGGGGCTGCATCTAAGCAGGAAAAATGCTTATCAAGGACAAGGCCCTGGGTTCTACCCTTTACATTGCAAAAACTTTTCTTTTTTGAGATGGGATAAATTGAATTGTTATGTTAGCATGAGAAGATTTAATAGTAATAAAAAGCTGTGTAACTACCATGCAGAGTGTGTAGTAGGCACTGTGGGATATACATGTCAGCATTCAGACTTTGGACAGCTGGCCTAAAGCACACTATAAGGATAGGCAAGCATCTACTTTTGAATCACATTCCACGTCTTTCCTATTCATGTGAAAATCTTCTGTGAAAGTCCAAGTCCACAATCTGATAATTAACTAGCTAAGGGTAGAGAGCTAAAGATTATTTCAACTTTTTTTTCAAGCTTTATGTTTTTTTCCCCATCCACTGACAAAACAAACAAATATTATGGGATCTTATCAAAATAGAGAATTTTGTTATTAAATATCCTAAAATGATAGGTAGGAAAAGGGAAAAAAAATCACCATTTGAAGGTAGTTAAACTTTTATCATGTATTTTACAAAATAATGAGCTTTCTCTTAGAAGAAAACTTCATTTTTATTTAGAAAAACTTTTTAGGCATGAAAAGTTTGTGATTTAATGTTGTATTTGTGTGCGCACGCACGTGTACATGTGTGTGTGTATGTGTGTGTGTGTGTGTGTGTGTGTGTGTGTGTGTAGAACAAGAGAAGAAAAAAACAGTATAAAACTTCTTGATTTCTAAAAGCAAGAAGCAGGTTGTAATTCTGACTGGCAAACCGAAAAAAAGGAATAAAAGTATTTCTTACCAGACTGCGCAATAGAATTAAGAAAAGAAGCTTTAGAAAATATTCATGTCTTGGTTTTATTTCCCAAGGATTTTAATTTACTTACTCAGAAGGGGGCCCACATAAAAATTTTTTTCACAAAGGCCCTGTGTTCAATCCCATTATTATGTGGGAGATAACAAGCTTGTGTCCAGGGATAAATCTGCAGAAAGATCGAAAGAAGGGATTCCGGTTGCACTGAGAGGAGCCAGGAAATTTTTAGTCTTTGCCATACTAGCTATTTACTGCCCTCTGCCAATGTCCTGTCTTTGCCGAATTGTGTCTTACAGGTTTTCAGAACAGTTCAGCTTTGGTAAGAGGTAGTGCCCAAAATGAGGACCAACTGTCGAAGTTGCACCTAGAACTCTGAGAAGCTCAATCGTGAAGAACAAGAGCCAAAGAGGAGAGTGTAGGGAGCCTGATGCTGCTCAGACATCCCCTGTAGTGTAGCAGTGTAGGGAGCCTGATGCTGCTCAGATATTCACTGCATTGTAGCAGTGTAGGGAGCCTGATGCTGCTCTGTCATCTCCTGGAGATAAACAGTGCATTTCAGAAGATCAGGGGGAATGTCCACAGAGAAAGCAGGCCTGTAAAATTTAAATTGAATACAGGAATTTTTCTATTAAAATTTATATTGAGGATATGTTTAAAATATATTTACTCTGAGAGTTTCATACATGTTAGCAATGTCTTTTGATCAATCCATCTTTTTGTTTTCACCCTCAAGACCCTTCTAGACTCCCCTACCAACTTCATCATCTCCTGACCAGTATTTGAATGGGTGTGAGGCCATCCAATGGACAATAGGCAATCTTTTTGGGATCTTTCCCATGGTAAAAACTGACTCCTCCTTTCCAAGCAGCCATCGAGGATCACCAGTGCCTCAGGTGTGAGTGGGACTTTAAGGGCCCCTAAATATATTTTCAAAATTTGGCTGGTTTGTTCTTTATAGGTAATATTGTAAGCAATATGGTAAGTAAAAACAAAAAGTGCATTACAAAATTATTAGTATACTATTTATAACAGTAGGAAATGAGAAATACTTTAAGTATTGAATAATAAACGAGATATTAAATCATAAGTGTCAATCATAAGTGTTCTGTATTATGAATAAATTTCTAACACTCTTTGGCCCTAGAATGTTGACAAGGGCAACAGGAAATGAAGAAGGGACAGACAAACATCCAGAAGAGCTTGGATTGAGTGGACCATGCTCCTGCATAGCAGAGCCAACTGTTTGACAATCTGGAACTCAGTGTGTTTCTTACCTCCATCTGGAGAGGAAAAGGTAGCTAGCCTCAGTGGGGCACATATGTAGGGGGGCAGTCTCAGGCTGGAAACATTTGGGAGGAGAAAGCTATGGTTCTCAGTGTTTGTATACATTTCCATCATCAGCTCAGCAACCAGAAGACTGCAGCAATTTCTTGAGCTAACATAAGAAAGGTTTTGTCAGTTTTCATGAGTCTGAGGCATTGGTCCTGGTCAATAATACATATTGACTTAGTACTTCCTCAGTGAGATTGACTCTGCAGCCCCTGTGTATCTCTGTGTGTGTGCATTGTATTATATAGAAAAATATACTATATATACACAAAAATATGAATATAATTATCAGACTCTATCACTTTATCTTTCAAATTTAATAAGCTAATTTGTAAATAACTATAGTAAACTTTACCTGCTAGTCACTGCTGCTCATAAATCATGATTATGATAGTAATAGGAATTTTTAGTGGATAACTATTTTGTGAATTGAATTTTCTTATTTTTTTACATTATCTATTTTTAAAAACAATGAACATGACTAATGCTTTTTATATCATGAAGACATACAAGCAGCTTTATTTTGATTAAATATAATAGGAATTCAAAACCCGAAATTACAGAAGATATTTATAATTATTCTCATTGTTATGGTTAAGGTATCAGAGATATAGAAGTCATGATGGCCATTGACTGCTTTGGAACAGGCATGAGAAAGGGGAGTTTTGAATCTACTGTCATCTTCCTTGTGTTTACCTTAGGGTCAGATGCATGAGTTTCTTCTGAAACATTTGTTCACTGTGTTTTCATCCAGAGGTGTCTTGTCTTCTGCCAAGGGATTTGAAGTAGTTGGTACATACCCATATTCTTCACAAGTGTACTTCTGTGCAGACCCACAAGTGTTTTCATGATGTATTCATCAAAATAACAGAAAGTTGGAAAACCTGTATCACCACTCTATATCTAGACCTAAGAGCTACTACTGGTTTAAGAAGCAGGGCTCCATTGGCTCTGAGGTGGACAGCCCAGATTTTTGGACATTGGTGATTCTCTTTCCTGGAACACTGAACTGAAAATTGACTGAAGTAATTAAAATAATATAAATTATGGGTCTTGAAAGCTGTCTTCAAGCTTCCAACTGGAAGCACAGAGTTTGCTGATGATTTCCATTGGTGGAGTGAAATCTTTCTGGATTGGAATCTCATGGGAGTGGCGCTGAAGGGGGATATTTACACTTAAATATTCCACTTGATTGAGGTATATAGTCAGGTTTGAAAAATCCTCTTCCAAAGCTATTGTAGGTAAATAAAGAATAGAAAAGAGTAGAAAAGACCAAACAGAAGAGGACTGGGGGAGGCAGAGAGAGAAAGACACAGAAAGAAAGCACATGGCAAAAAGCAGCACATTGAACAGGAGACATAAACATGAGATGGAAATATAAAGTGTAGCAGTGAGCAGCTGCCGACTGTGATTTGCACCAGTCTAGAAGAAAGGAGCCAGGGGAACAATGGCTCTTAATCCACAGGGGCTGTAATTGCCCTTGCATTCATCGTTTGTATACAAAAAGTAAATTAATTGTTATAAGGCATTGTCGGTGAATGGACGCCTTCAGCTTCCATGTTCGGCTCTTTGTGTTTCCACGGGAAATGCTGAGTGTTATCAAGGGATAATGCTCTGTTATACTGACTTTCTTAATTATGTCCCCATTATAAATGACTTTCAGAGCTTTTACTAATTTTTTTAAATAATATATGCTTTGAATGAGAACACATAAAATACAAAAGTGAAAATGCTTTATATCCATATGACTCCAAATCTCAAGTCACTCAGCTCCCAGGGGACACAGTCAATGTTGTTATTCTGACTCTGAGAGACAAATTCTTGCTAACAATTTGATATGAAAAGGATGCAGAGAAACAGAAAAATAGTGAAGGGTTAGGTTTAAGATATACAATGTGCAGAAATGCTCTCTGATTAAATGTCAAAACTGAAAAACTACAAACCAAACTAAAATTACTTACGTATATATGACCAGATAACTCATATATGAAATAAAATGTTTCTATTTTGATTTTCAATTGTTCATTTATGTTGCGTGTTATATTTCCTGTTCCTGAGTAGAGTTCTCTATCCTCTAATGTTGTCTGTGTGAACATTATATTTCTTTCTGAAGGTAAATTATTCTGTTTACTGAATTCCGTGAACAATTAGAAATATCCACATTTGATAAATAGGGAAAATTGTCCATCTACATTGGGAGGTCTGAGATAAAGTGAATAGCACTTGAAGTAATATTTGAGTCACTGTAAACACAGTAGAAATGTCTTCATAATAATTCTGAGAAATGAAATTTCCTCACAGCTTGCCAGGCTCTAGAAACAGTATCTCCATTTTTACATATATTTCCCTATACTACTGGTTTCATTGTAGCAACATAATTTAAGTAGGAAATCAATTGCATACTGTGGTGGTCTCAGAGATCAAGCAAGTTCCCAATGTTTCTTGGTTATCTGATGCCCAGAATAGCAAGTATAATTCTTGCCTTATTATTTAGTTTGAAAGAAGATTAACAATTGGACATCAAGAGAAAGAGGGTACAGAGTAAAAGGTACCCAAGGAAAACCCATTCTAATTTCAAGAAAGCTCCCTGGTGCTCAGACTGAGACATAGAGTCCCACAGAGGAGGGGATCAAATTCTCATTCAGATCAGCCAACTCAGCCACCTCAAAAATGCCAGGCAGTGAGACCATCCACCAAACCACTCTCTCTAGATCACACACACCTTTCTTTTTGAACTGTGGTATATGCTCACATCAGTTTTCTGACTCAGTGAGCTTGCTGTGTTCTGATACAAAAGAGAATGCAATGCATTTGTGTGGAGGAGAGGACAGAATCTTTATAATTTGTGTCTTAAATACAATAAGAACTGAAAGTCTAGCTCCTCCTGAAAAACATGAGCCTTATTGTTTTTTTTTTTTTTTAACATTCAACCTCCTATTTGTGACTGATAATTTGCTTCCTTTTGCCATGACTTCTACCTTGATTTCTGACTTGTTAGTTTATGTTAATGTTTCTGTATAATTTCAAATATCTTTATATATATATATATGTATTTATTTATTATTTGGTGATTTTACATCATGCACCCCATCAAACTCAGTTATCAGTCCTCTCAGTTTCATACCCACTCCTATGATCTCCCATTTACAAAAGAGCCCATTTATGCTGCTCTTACTGGAGGATAATTAAACTCCCTGTGGCCAGCCCTGCCAAAGGCCATCAATGTACAAAGGAAACACTGTGTCATTTAGTTATGTTCTAATCTTGAGCTCTTATATACAATGACATCTTTTCTTCTTTTTCTTTTTCTTTTTTTTTAAGTCCACTAATGAGTGAGTACATCCCCTGCTTATCTTTCTGGGTTTGTGATAATCCACTCAGAAGGATATTCTCCAAATCCATCCATTTACCTGCAAATTTTAGGATATCATTTTTTTTTCTTACTGCTGAGTAGTACTCCATTGTGTAGATGTACCACAGTTTGTTAATCCATTCTTCAGGTGAGGGGCATCTAGGTTGTTTCCAGGTTCTTGCTATTATAAATAATGCTGCTATGAACATAGATGAGCTAATGCTTTTGGGTGCAAATGTGCATATTTAGGGTATATGCCTAAGAGTGGTATTGCTGGATCCTTGGGCAGATTGATTCCCAGTTTTCCGAGAAACTGCCATACTGCATTGCAGAGTGGCTGAACAAGCTTACACTTCCACCAACCATGGAGGAGTGTTCCTCTTGCTCCGCATCTTCTTTAGCATAGGCTATCATCTGTGTTTTTAATCTTATAGCCATTCTGACAGGTGTAAGGTGGTATCTCAAAATTGTTTTGATTTGCATTTCTCTGATGGCTAAAGATGTTGAGCATTTTTCATGTGCCTTTCAGCCATTTATAATTCTTCTGCTGAGAATTTCCATTTTAGCTCTGAACCCCATTTTTTAATTGGATTATTTAGGGGTTTGGACCCAAGTTTCTTGAGTTCTCTATATATTTTAGAAATCAATCCTCTGACACTTGTTGGTAAAATTTTTTCCTCTTCTGTAGGCTGTTGTTTTGGCTTATTGACTTTGTCCTTGGCCTTACAGAAGCGTCTCAATTCCAGGCAGTCCTACTCATTGTTCTTAGTGTCAGTGTTACTGGTGTTATATTTACAATGTTCTGTGACAGCTGCTCTTGAACAACCACTGAGAGTGCTAATATTAATTATAAATGTTTAGTCAATAGCTTAGACTTGTTACTAGCTAACTCTTACATTTAAATTAACACATTTTTTATCCATACTTTTCCATGTGGCTTGGTACCTTTTCTCAGTACTACATGCCCATTTCTCTCTGCATCTACTTAAGAGTTCAGACTCTGCCCTTCTCCTTTCCAGAATTTTTAGTTTGGTTGTCCAGCCTAACCTTATTCTGTTTAGCTATTGATCAGTCAGCTTGTTTATTAAAAAAATTAAGTGATATATATTTTCACAGTATAAAGAAATATGCCACTTATCCTACTTAGACAAGATCTCATTATGTAATCCTAGCTGGCCTGGAATCCATCATGTAGAGCAGATTGGCCTGAAACTCACAGAGAGCCATTTGCCTCTGCTGTCTAAGTGC
>PVIH01008175.1:73174-93631 GCA_004025045.1 Sigmodon hispidus
AAAAAAAAAAAAAAAAAAAAAAAAAAAAAAAAAAAAAAAAAAAAAAAAAAAAAAAAAAAAAAAAAAAAAAAAAAAAAAAAAAAAAAAAAAAAAAAAAAGTGATGATCACCCATGAACTGAATGCCTGCTAAATTTTCATGAACAGAACAAGTACTTTATGCATCTAAAATGGTAGTTCTAAATATATAATTAAAAAATTTTCAGCATTATCATATTTATTACTATGTTTGTATGTGGATGATAATGTTTTGAGTGTGTTTGTGGGTGTAATGATGGTGTGAGTGTGTATGTGTGATGATGATGTGTGTATAATGATGGTGTCTGTGTGTGATGTTGTATGTGTACGCATACATGTGCACATATATGTGAGCACTCGTGTATGAGTGTGTAGTTGTGCATATGGATTACAAAGGATAACTCTTGGGAGTCCTTCCTTTCTTCACCAGACTCTGGTGGCTTCAGGCTGGCAGGCTAGTGCATCAAGGACCGTTACCTGCTGGGCTGTCATAGAAGCCTGTAGCATCAGTATCTTATAGCTACTATGTCAATTGCAGAACAAGCAAAACCATTCCAGATATTTTTAGAAACATAAAATAAACAGACCAGGAAAAGCTAAGTGCTCAGTGTAGTCAAGTCTGTCTTTACCCTGGGGTTAATGGATAATTCATATGAAATGTAGTCAGAAGTGTCTTTTTGGTTCTGCAGTTTGCCATCTCTGCCCTACCACTTGACAGCTACTCACTTACCAACCTATATCTTTGCATGTCATTTCATTCCCATCTCTGTGTCATTTAATTATCCTAACTGATCAGAATCTCCTCTTTTTCTGCCTTTAAAAATAATCAAGATGGACAGTCCTTATTTTGTCTTGATAAAACTACAGGAAAGTGATATACAGTAGATAAAATAGACACTTCCCAATAGAAACAATTACAAAACTAAGGTATGGAGCTTAAAATCAAATTGACTATGAAAATTCATCATTCTTTATTGTCCAAATGAACTACTTAAAGGTGATATTCAGACAATTGCCTCATGTCTCTGCTCTACCCAAATTTAATCTTGATAGTTAGCATGATCTGTTTGTGTCATTTTATAAACCCACATTTATGATTGTACAATTAATGTGTGCTTCTGTACAAATGTTTTAAAATCCATGTCTTGCATGATATGAGGCTTATTAAAGAAGCTTGACATTAATGTTTTAAACCACTAAGTTCTTTCATTATTCATTCAAGCAATATGTTTTGGAAAGCCTTGATAGTTTTTTTCTAACAACTTTAAAATGGGTATGTAGCCACTTATTTGAGAAGTCTAGTGAGTAATATAGTAACTTTTTAGGGTTAGGGTTAGGGTTAGGTTGTCAACAGGATACCAGGGAAGGCTGATCCCTCCTCTAACTGATTTTACATTCTAGAGGAATGAAGAGTCAATAAACTAGTGAACAATAAGAAAAATAAAAATGTTTATCTTTATTTCTTTTATTGCTATTCATGTCATAAAGCTTTTCTCTTTTTTTAAATCATAGCTTGCTTTTAATTTGTAGAAAGACTACAAATATAATGAATAATTTTATGTTTATAAAATGACAATATTACTAGCATCTTTCTTACCATTGTTTAACATGAACATTCATTAACAATTTCAATGTCACAGAGCACACTTCATGTATTTGATTTAATGGAAAAAATATACTAACAGAAAAAGTTACTATATTACTCACTAGACTTCTCAAATAAGTGGCTACATACCCATTTTAAAGTTGTTAGAAAAAAATATAAAATTATGAACATCAAAAGTTTTCCTAAACATTTTCCTACATGTACAAATGAACAAAATATATAAGTGTATAGATTATAAGTTTATAAGAAGTCAAACTGACAATAACAATATATGCCATGGATAACAAATATGAAGTCCAGTCAAGAATGCCAATGTCTTTGATCCCAGGACTCTGAGGCAGACACAGGTAGATCTCTGTGAGCTTCAGACTAACCTGGTGTACACAGCAAGTTTCAGGACAGACAGGGCTGTTACTCACAGAAATACTGTCTCATAAAACCAAAAAGAAAGATGGAAAGGTGGGCAGGGAGGAAGAGAGGGAGGAAAGAAGGAAGGAAAAGAGAAAAATCTAGATTCTAAATTACTATAAATACATATCACATTCTATTGCTGAACTTTCTTTGACACATTAGGTGAACATCTCTTCTGGAGTATGTTTTGTTTGAGTTTTTCTGGCAAAGTTTATTTGAGAATCAAAACAACATGAACATCTAGAAAACAATTTGTGTCATACAGTACTGTGTATTGAACCTCAAACTTCATGTTAGTGTTCTACCAATGAGGTATAGCCAAAGCACTAATTCCCACCCCTTCCAGACAACATCCACATTAAGATAATTAAAGGTACAGAGAGAGATTATATATCTGCATTCAGGCTCACACTAACACCAAGAAATCAAGCATCTGGGGAAATCTAAAGAAGGCACCATGAAGCCAGCAACTATAAAAAGAAATTCTCCGAAAGGGAAGGTAAGAGAAATTAGCAGCCAGTAAAAAAGAACAAAGGGGGATATAGGAGAAATGTTTGAAGCAGGAAAAGAAAGAAGAATGCATTTGGGAAATCAAATCCACAAGTATGTCATTTTCCCTTTACAAACCAGAAAAGCTGCAGCTTAAGATGAACTATTTGTGTTTCAGCTACAACAATTTGTTGCTCAGTTTCCTTTTGTCTAAAAAGAAAGTCACTCTCAGATAGACAGACACACACATGCATGCTCACGCGCGCACGCACACACACACACACACACACACACACACATGCACGCACACATGCTTGCCTTATGTTCATAGCAGCATTATTTGTAATAGCAAGAACCTGGAAACAACCTAGATGCCCCTCATCTGAAGAATGGATTAATAAATGGTGGTACATCAACACAATGGAGTACTACTCAGCAGAAAGAAAAAATGATATCCTAAAATTTGCAGGCAAATGGATGGATTTGGAGAATATCCTCCTGAGCGAGGTATCACAAACCCAGAAAGATAAGCAGAGGATGTACTCACTCATTAGTGGACTTTAAACAAAAATGCAAAAAGCAAAGCATGTCCAAGCAGCAAACCACAACCTCTGAACAACTTGGGATCTGAAACACCTTGGACCAGCACCTTGGAGACCATTCCATCCAGAGGAACTCCTGACCCAGTCTTAATGTTGGGATGAGGAAAGCAGATCTGCAGGGAGTGAATGCTGAACTAAGCCACATTGGGACCTTGGGATCTCCTGCCCTTGCTGGGGAGGAGATAAAGTAATGTGGAGAAGAGAGAGTAACTGGAAGGGGCGGGTGGGGGAAGGGAGTTTGAACAAGGGTATACATGGATAAAAAAATATGACTTTATTCATTAAAAAAAGAAAGCAAAAAAAAAGAAAGAAAAAAGAAAGTCCATTTGTAAATAAACTTGAATAAACCATGTCGTCATTTGTACCATTCTTGTTAGTATTCGAAGATAAAGCTTTTCTCTTATTGGGTAATAATAATTGTGTGATTTATATTTACAAAAATTGCTTATTCTGTAATTAAATTTTGTACAAATTTAATATCATATGGTAATATAATTATATTAATAAGTGTCTAAGAACAATGATAGTAAAAGAGAAAACAAAAATATGTAGGATTTTTCCTTTCTTTGGCTTTAGCTGGTAGGCCCCTTGATGCAGCATCTTTGAATTACTGTTAGCACATCTTAGTATGACATTAACTGACACTTGCCCTTATGTCTCAGTAATCCCTGAAGCCAATGAGATTATATAGGCAGAGGTTAACGTTAATCAATAGCTGTGCTCCAAATGTGTTCTTCTAAAATTTAATCCTAGGGGAGTATTTGAAGGTGAGACCTCTGGAAGGTGACTAGGTCATAAAGGTGAAGCCTTTATGAATATGATTAGTGTCCTTATAGGAAATATGAGAGATCACTTGCTCCTGATGCTGTTTGTAGAGATAATATAATGACACAACCTATGAATTAGAAAGTGGTGCTGAGCATAGGTCAAATGGCCAGTGTCTTCGTTTTAGATGCCATAGCATCAATAAATATAAGGATTAATTTTTTAGTGTTTAAAAGCTATCTTGTTAATGGTATTGTGTTATAATAGTTAAGACAGACCAAGGTAATATTGTATAATAAATAAGAGACATTGTGAAATCAGTGCTTAATTTAAAATTAAATTAGACTTATTTCTTTCTCTCTTAAAGTTAGCTAGCATGGAGACAAAAACTTTCCTGAACTTATAAAATCTAATTTATTTCATGGATATGAAGAGTCATTACATATTTTGAAATAAAGAGTTAAAACAAATCTGGGGGAAAAGCCTTAGAAATGATCTAATACAACTACACTCTATTACTTAAAATCTTACCTGAAATTTCCACATAAAATAAGCACTTAGATAAACTAAGACTTCAAACCTCAGGAGGGCTTGGAACTCATAGTTCATTTTGTCAACTGTGTTGGAACTGTCTTTGCATTTAGAGCCAGAAAGTCCCCTGGAGCATCTGACCAATGAATCCAACTTAGAAAGACTGAAAATTTGTCTATGTGTATGTTCTCAGAGAAGTTGATAAAGAGGCCATGTCTTGATGTAAACATCATACAGCCATATAAGAGTTGTGGTGATTTTGTGTTTGATGAGTGAAAAATATATTTTTAAACATGTCATCTTCAGTTTCTTTTGAAAGTATTATGAGTGAAGATTACACTACTTTGTTTGTGTGAGTTCAATTAAAGCCTATCCCCATTTCTATAATATGAAACATTTTAGTTTCGTTAGTCTTTCCCTGGTCCTGCTATCCCTGGGAGGAATTAAGGTTTTCTCTCCTTAAATCATGCTTTCCATGATATCAACATGAAAGTAAGTATAAAATTAATGGAAGCATCTATATATGTAGCTTTCAGCCATTTCTTTCTTATCCTCTTTTACTGCTGGATTACTCTGGCATTATAACACACCATACTTTTAAGAAGCCTAGCAGTGGTACATAGGGAAGTGTTATAGTCTCTCATGAACTCTGATATTACTCAGTTAGCTAATGAACATGCTTCTTATAACACTCCAACCTACTCCTCCACTTCCCTGTCATTTCTATAGTCTACTAGGTATACTCATGGGCTGTTAAGAAAACCAAAACCTCACTTCCTCAGAGTTCATAATTATTATCACATGAGTTCATATTTTTATGAAAACTATTGAATTTATTTTTCTTTTATATCTGAGACTGTGATATAGTTATATCATTTCTCCTTTCCTTTTCTTTCCATCAAACCCTGATTGATCTTTTCAAGTTCGCAGTCTGTTTTTTATTCACTGTTGTTACATTCACAATTGTATATACATATATATTTCTAAATATATGTTATTTATATGTATTTTTTAAGAGCTGGTAATTTGGAATTAGATAACTAATTGGTGCGTTCTTCCCTGGGGAAGAGTATGTTTCCTGTTCTCAGCATTTCTTAGTTTCCTGTAGTTCCTTGTGTATGATTGAAAGCTTGTGCACTTTCCTCCATCCATGTTGGGATATCAATTGTTGTCATTGTTCAGCTTATGTTTAGGTAGTCATTTTGGTGAGGTTTTATAGGCACAGCTCCTGGTATTACTAGGACACGCCATATCACAGAAAACTCTTGATCCTCTTGTTCTTACAGTCTCTCACTCCCTCTTCTGTAGTACAAGAGTTGTTTTGTAGATGTAACCACTGGGACATGGGTCCATAATCCTGTGTTTTTATTGGTTGTGGTTTACTCTAGTGAGTTATGTCTATTGAAAGGAGATGTTTCCTTGGTAATGGGGGAGGACTGCACTTATCCATGAGTATAAAAACAAACATTGAGAGTATAATTAGGGGTCATGCTACTTTAATAAAGTGGTAGTTGTAGGTTTTCCTCCAATGTTCATGACTTTACTAGTCCTAGAAGTTGTCTATGTTGCCTGTATCAAGTATGGTTTCCCTTTTGTCCAGTGACTCTTGAATACAACTAGAGAGCTGTTGGTTACTACCAATGTGTTTATGCCACTCTTGCACCTTTAGGATTATTAAACCATGCTGGTTGTCATGGTTCATAAGCATTATAACTCAATAGGACTTCTGATTGTTTTTTTTCCTTTGGAATTTGCATAGTATGTCTGGTAATTTGAAAGCTATTCGTCGTGGAGGAGGTTGTCATATCCAGGCCAATGGCATCCAGGTCTGAAGTGCACGTTTTTGTCTTGGGAAATAGGACTTACCTTAAAATACTATACTTTTATGAATTTGATTTAAATGGAGACTGATTGTAGATGAACATTTTTTTCTTTATTTTGTATTTATCAAAAAAAAAACAGTAAAAAGAATTTTTTTAAAAAAATGTCGAAGAGTTAACAATAACTATACAGAGGATAATAATCAAACTTGTAGATGAACATTTTAATATAAAGCTTAACATGAAAAGAAGAGAACCAGAGAAACTAAAATGATCCTCTTTCTTTTCCAATCCCTGAATTTATTTTCTAGAGCAAAGCTTGCAACTTTTAACTTAAGAAATATGGATCAACAATAAACAACAACAGAATCTCAAAGTATTTTCAAAGTGTAAATTGAAAACACCAATTTAGATATTTACCAATTCATTGTGTAGAGCCATTAAAATGTTTGTTTTTTTTTTAAGTTTATCTTATTCTAATTTTACAACTTTATAAGAAATCAGAAAACAACAAATTTCAGTGGAAGAATTGCCACAATCAGATCGATTTGTTGGCATGTTGAGACTTTACTTGATTAATGATTACTGTGGGAGGTCCCAGCCCACTGTTAGCTGTGCTATTCCTGGGCAAGTAGTACAGAGATGCAAAAAAGGGGGTGTTATATTTATAAGTCAGTGGAAGCACTCCAGTAAGCAGCATTCCCTCCACAGTTTCTGCTTCAGTTTCTGTCTTGGCTTCCCTCAATGATATACTGAGAACTATAAGTGGAAATAATTCCTTTCCTTTCTGTACTACTTTTTTGTTTATAGTGTTTGAAGAGTCACATTAATCTTTTAATTTCAAAATAGTTCCTTTAATTTGTTTATCAACTACAGAATTTACCTTCTTTAGGCAGTGTTGGGTTTGCATGTGAGAATATGGTTTTCATGAAGCAAAAGAAGACAGTATCAGGTACCAGTTAGCAACAAAACAAGACAACAGAGTGATGATGGCACAGGCTATGGCATTTCATTAAACTGCATGGTTCAGAAAGGGTTCTTGATGAGAGGAAATATTAGAAGATCTCCAAAATGTCTAAAACTCTGTAAACAATGTGCTCTGGGACAATGAAATAGCTCATAGTGTGAGTGGAGAGAAATTGCCAGTTACTGTGTGGATTCTTAGGTAGCGTGGAAAATTGAATTTCATTTGTGAGTACAACATGAAGTCATTACAAATTTGTAGGATGAAAAGATATATTTTCTTTTAAAATTACCATTTTCAGGACATACATGCCAGAGATCTGGTACCAGATGCCTGGACAAGAGAAAGCAGGAGAACTGGTCTCACCTCTCATCTGGCCAGAGGCAGAGTCAGCTCTGATGGCATGAATATGGGAAATGTGGTAGGCTGATTGACTAATTCACCACTCAGGTTTAGATCCAGGGCTTTGACTTGTTCCACTGTAACATCTTCTTATCTAGGAGCTGCTAGATTTTGTGAACAAGCCAGCCCTGTGGGGTTCATAGCTGCATGATATTTCACAACTCATGGCAACAGCAGGATATGAAAGCCTCTAATACTGATGCTGTAGTGGAAGCCAGAGGCCTTGAATGAGCCTAACTATTCATTGTAATGAACATTTGCAAAAAAAGCTGCGTGTGCTGATTGGGTATATATACTGCATGGCACACTGCAACTTCCAATGCCACTATGACAAATGAATATGGGATAGAGAGGAAAGACACTGGAGAAGTGGAATGGTATATGCACAGAATTCTGCAGTTGATAGAGGTCATTGCCAAGAGGGATTTTGTTTTATTTTATTTGTTTTTAACCTTTCTGGGAGGCTACAGAATGGAGGATGGATATGGAAAAACTAGAAAATGAATGGGATTGGGTACATGGCATGAAATGCCCAAATAGTCAATAAAATCATGTTAAAAATAGAATTTTCTGAGTATTAAAGGATTAATGTTCAGCCTTAAATAAGACATCTTTATCATTTCCCTTTCCTACTAATCCTCAGGGGGAAAATCAGAAAAGGAAGCAGAAAGAGTATAATTGTCAGAGGACAGTAGGAGTGCTGTGAAATGCGGTCTTCTAGATATGAAAAGATCGCAAAACTCATGGACTCACAGATGTTTTGCTTACCTACACAAGACTTGTACAATATCAAGCCAGGAAAAATTCATGCATGATGGAAGAGGTGTTTTCCAGGCCGCACTTCTCATTAAGGAGATATTGACAATTGGTTATTACTTGTTTGTTAGAGTGTAGACACTGATAGACAATGTTCCAATGGCTTTATCTTTACCCATTATATGTGGATAGCTCTTATTTAACTTAACTATCATAGAAAATAGAGACATGAAGTTGTCAAGGGAGCATGTTTTTCAGGTATGTGTGATTTGGATGGGACTACAGGACTAGCTATGATCACATTTCATTTTATACATTTCTGAAATTCTTAAGAATAAAGAAAATATAGAACATAATATCCTGGTGTACTTTTGAATCACAATAGTAGATATTAGTTAGGAGGCTTGGCAAGAGGTCATGGTTCTTTTCCTGAGTGACAGAGGAGTAGGGAATAAGTTCACTTCTGATTGTCTGGCACCCAGAACAGAATGACTGCTGTCAAGTTATAAGACAGAACTGCCAGATGCTTAGACCAGGAAGAGTCTGCATGAGAATTTTGTGAAGTCTGGCACATGTCGAAAGCTTTAAGGACAAATCCTAGAATACTGACTTGAGATAATGAGCAAATGCTTGGCTTTGAAAATAGTGCCAATGCTCGGGATACAAAGATTAAGGAAGGGTACTTTTAGGCATGCTAGTTAAAGCCATCTTGAAGTAACAGAGGATACATTTTTAGGTTGTAGCTGACTGTAAGAATGCACGGTATTCAGGAATAGAGATTAGAGGCATAGTGTTGAGAGTCATTGTATGAATGATATATAATTCCAAGTAAGTGACCAACGAAACACTGTGGATAGCTTATTAAATATCTTACTAGACAGTAGATTTAAAAATTCTTTGGGTAATATTTCTTTATATGATTTATGATAATACAACTGTCTACTGAAGGACACTGGGTTACTTTTATCCTTCTGTTAATTTTCTGTTTCTTATGTGAACAGCTTGTTTCTCGAGTCTTTCTCTACTGCTAGCTAAAATTCAGGATCCTTTCTTTGTACATTTGTTTTATTTTATAGTAAGCTCCTGGAACTCAAGGTCATGGTCACTAAAATGTTTCTTTTTCTCTGCCTTGTTACATTCAATGCGTCTGTTCATGTTGTGGGTTTAAGTTCCTCTTTAAACTCTTTCCCAGTGGCTAAAACCTCAGTTGTCTTTTACTGCTGTTATTTTTCCCCCTTTTTGCTTTCCCTTTTATATCAACAGTCTATAGCTTTTTTTTTTTTTTGTCAACCCTAATGTATATTTTCAAACCTGAATAAAAACTGTTCTATTCTCCTTTTTGTTCAAGTAAAGGCTATCAATAACATGTAAGTAAAAGCTTTCTTCTGGAGATTATTGGAGTGGGGATATTGTTCCTTCTAGCCTAGAGACACTCATCCACCCTCAGCCTTTCCTCCAGAGGCAGTATGTACCTCAGTGGCCAGGCCATCAAACAATGGACATGCCTACCTGACTTCTCAAATGTCTTAGAGTTTATGCCTATAAACTGATTTTTGCTCAGAACATGGTTTGTGGAATTGTAATGTTTTTCCAGGTTCATAATGTGACCACACTGGTTGTTATTGTAACTCACAGAGTTCACAGATGGGCAAGACTGATGAATCATTATTCTACTTAGAAGTAATTACTCATTCAAGTTCATTGTTGCTCCATTCACAATAGTCAGAAAGTATAAACAGTCCCAACAGTCCAGCTATCCATCAACTAAAAATGGATAATAGAAACATGATATATTTACATAAAGGCATATTGTTTGGCTGTTAAGAAAAATGAAATAATAAAGTCTGCAGATAAACGGAACTGGGAGCAATCATTCTGAGTGAGGTAATCTAGACCAAGAAAGATGAAAATCACATGTTCTTTCCCATATGTGGATGCTAGCTTTGAATGTTTGATTAATTTGGGATACTCATAAAGGCCAGACACTAGTAAGAGGGGCGATCTTTAAGGGAGCTGAGATAGAATAAGAGTGGCTTAAATGGGGTATGAGAAATAAGTAGGAAGAAAGAGTAAGAGGAACAGAGGATAGACTAGGAGAACAGGAAAAGAGTATGGAGAAATAACTAATATTAAAACCTTTGAAAAAGTCACATGGAAACCTACTTCTGTAGAAGCACATAAACCTACACCTACGCATATGTACATGGCACATGTATATTTGTATATGAATGATTTAATTGAGTTAACTGGTCAACACAGCCTATAAGATAAAAAGTTCAAGAATTAGTTATTTCTTTCAGACTTGTTGATCAGTGAGGTCCCAGTGATATTTTGACACAGTTCTTAGCTACTTCACAGTATGACCCTATTTCCAAAGATATTGTATGTAGAACCATAGGACACAGGGAAATCTTGCTGATACTGATCTGAAGGCTTTATCCATACTATTTAGTTCTCATAGTACTGGAAGGTGCTCTGAATCCTGTCGTGGGAGAAAAGTCATCATCAAAGGCAAATATTTGAAAAAGCTAGACACCAGTGCCAAATGCTTAGTCCTAAAAACACACATACAAGTTAATATATGCCACATCCTGGGCTTCTTATTTATAAGAAGGATTAGCATGCAGAAATAACTAAGAAATGGGGGAAAAACAAAACTCATTACAAAAATTAGCTACTCTTTTTTGTAAATGGTAGAATAACTTAGTGGACATTTCAGAAATAGCTCTGTGTGGCAAATAAGCCAATGACATCATGCTCAATCTCACATTTGCTTGTAAATGCAAACAAAAGCAACAATGAGGCATATCTATTAACTAACCAAATATCTCAAGAAAAAAAAAAACCAAAAAACTGACCAGAAAAAAAATGTTGCTGAAGGCATAGAACATGTAGAAATCTCTTTCATTTCTGGTACAATTACACTGGAACACTATACTATTGGCTAGAATTCTATGATCTGAGTATTTTGTTATTTTACACTGATCTAAGGTGAATAAAATACATGCCTGTAAAAAAAATTCATGCTTGACCATAATAGCTTGAATTCTAAGACAAAGATACACAAGCAGTAAACATGTTTATCAAAAACTGGACTAATAGCAAACCACAGACTGTATATGCTTCAATATATTATTGTAGGATAAAAATAAATGGCTATATATGAAGCCATGTGGATGAATCTCAGAATAACTTAAGCCAACCAAAAGAGTATGTATTCACTTAGTATATGCTTCAATTCTGTAAAATTAATATATACTGAGAGAACACATTGGTTGTATGGTGATGGAGACCAGGAAGAACTGGAAGAGAGGTTGCAAATGAGTACAGGAAATGACTTTCTGTGATGGCTACCTTTGTTATTTGATTTGTTGGCATTAACTTTTATATACATTAACATATGCCTACCTTGTCATATTGACTGAATTATGCTTCACTAATATTATACTTTTAAAAGGAAACTGGGATGTTCTTGAGCAAGAACAGAGTGAACTTATTTTTTCAGACATTTTATAATGTTAGCTAAATGAGATCTTTCTGGAAGACAAATAGAGCAGTGGAATAAAATAGAAATACCAGAAAAAGACTCGAGCATATGTGAAGTCTTTATTTTTAAAAAAAGAGTGCTACTCCGAGGCTTGGGAAGGAAAATATTTTTCAATGTATCTTGCTTGGCCATTTTATATTCATAAGAATGAAAAGGAAATTTGGCTTCAACCTTGTGTCATAGCAGAATTATCTTTTCTGTCACCAATAAATCAAAATATGAAATTCAAAAGAGCAAAGTACTTGGAGTACAATTCAGAGAAATATATTCATGGAATAAAATAGTTTTTTTAAAAAAATAAAAGTTGCTAGTAACAAGACAATATCAATGAAATTGATCATAATATTATTAATCAAAAGATGAGTGAGTGAACACATAACATAGGGTTATCAGTGAAAACACTGATATATCTGAAAACAGCAAATGCCTAAAATCAGTAGGAAAATAGAGTTCAAGATACACAGGGATATTGAAAAAAATTGTCAAGTTTATTGGTAACTAGGAAAATTGAAATTAAAACTACTATGTCAGGCTCTGATGCATTTCCTGGCATGACGGCAATAGAACAGCTTGATATCTATGGAAGGCTCAGGTGTTTCTAGAGGGGTCCAAATGAATGCTAGTACTTTGAGAACTATTTGACATGGGTACAAAATTTGATAATGTCCATCCTAGTACTAGTAATTTCATGATGAAGCATAAAAACAACCAGTAATATACTCAAATCATCTAAAACAGGAAAATAAAAGCCAGCCATTAAATTTTCAGGAACTTGCAACCCAATTCTTAGACCAGATATTTTAAGATAAATTATGATGAAAGTATTTATATCAGCATGTAGTCAAACACTATGAATGGTAGAGTAGAAAAGAGATGTCTTGTATTGTATTGGCCACTTCCATAGCCAATACATAGTAAGTATATTAGTACTTGTAAGCACTGTTAAGTATCTAAAGTAATCGGCAGTTGGAAACCACCCAAATATTTAAGTAAAAAATAATAAATAAAAGGTATAAAAATATATTATGCATAATTTATGCAACAAAACAGGGAATTACAGTTACATTTATACAAATTTTGGATTATAATTTTGCTTTTCTGCATATCTATTATGTGTCATGGATATACATGTGTTTACATGTTTGTGGGTGAACATGTGATGATTGCAATTTTAAAAAGCAGATAATGTCAGCTATCTTAATATTCAGCAGGCTACTTTTGGGCCTTCTCTTCCTGTCCCATTTCTCCTTTTCTCTTACTTTTCTTCTTTCTCTTAATTCTTGACTTACTGGTATTTTTGGAAATTATAACCTAAGATTCAACTGTTTTTAGATAGATATTATAGATTATTTTTTTTTCTGAAAGATGTTTTATTGGTGAAGTATTGCTTTATTATCCAGGATAAAAAGAACATAGGATTTACTTTATTTTAAAAATAAATTGAGGAATGGCAGTCATGGTTGTTAGAGAAATTCATTTTTGCTCAAATGCTATTGATATGGTAGCTGGAAATAGAAAAGCTAGTTTTGAAAACTGGGATACTTTAGTACTTCAAGATGTAGGAATATGTATTAGGCATTTACTTTTTTTTTTCTTTTTTGAATTTCATCCAAGACAGGGTTTCTTTGTGTGACTCTAGCTGTCCTGGAACTCATTCTGTAGACCAGGCTGACCTTGAACTCAGAAATCTGACTGCCTCTGCCTTCCAAGTGTTAGGATTTAAAGCATGAGCCACCACCACTCAGCCTGCCATTTACCTATACTTAGTTCACTTTTGTTCACACACCATTGGCAAATTATTCTACTGACTTACTTGATAAACAATATTGTAAGAGTACTAGCCTGGCCTAGCCCTGAGATCTGGACCATCAGTCCCAAATAATCACATAAAGTCTTACATTAATTACATGCTGCTTGGCTTGTGGCTCAGGCATATTGCTACCTAGCTCTTGCATTTTAATTCAACCCATTTCTATTAATCTGTCCTGCCATGTGACCCATGGCTTCCCTACTTCATTACATCTTGCTTCTTAGGCAGCTAAATCGAATCTCCCATGACTTTGCCCTCCTTCCCCTTTATCTATGCTCAGATTTCCTACCTACTTCTAAGATGCCTTGCCATAGGTTGAAACAGTTTCTTTATTTACTAATGATATTTACAGCATACAGAAAGATATTCCATATTAAAACATGGTATATTCACCTCATATAGTGACCTTTGTAGACTGACAGCGCCATATGCTTTGCTTCCGTTTACCCATAAGTGTTTACTTCCAGCTATTTTTGACAGTTACTAATGCACTAGAAGATGTTAAAATCTTATTTTAGGTTTCAAGTAAGAGAGAACATATTTACAAAAGATAAGTTGCCACTATTATCTTATGAGGATATATGATGAAAATTTCAGTGGTACAATTTGAGTAATGAACAAAAAAGGTTAATTGATTAATAAGTCTCTAGTTGAATATTTATAAAAACTCTCCTAATGTATTCAAATGTGTTGAATTCACTTACCTACTCTAGTCTTTGAAATAGGAGGATTATAACTTAACTGATACACACAGCTGATGGAGAACAGAGACATCCGTTTGTTAGTTCAGCCACAATTGGAGACTCACTGTTTTCTCTGTCCCTGGTAGTTTTGTTTTGGATACAGCTATTGAAAGAGTTTACTATGAAGAGAGTCTTACTCATCACTGTGGGAGCAATTTAGGTTCAGAAAGCATAAGCTCTGGCTCACTAAATGACAGATTGACCTTTTAAATGAGAGTGCATTTAGCTATGATTGAGTGAAGGAGCTATTAATTTAACTTCCTTGATATTTATTATAGACTCATCCCAACAGGGTGTATAAATATTTGCATTATTCCCCAGAGTTTTACATTTCCCTTTATATTATGTGTAATACTCTTCTAATCACATTAAAAGAGAAGAGACCATAGTTATGTGCTTTTACCTGCTCATGTGTGCATTCAGCATTGGTATGAGAATCCTGAAATGCATGTAATATATTTTTGGAGAAAATATATATAATAATTTTATTTTATGTTAATTTAGATTTTTAAAAGTTTCTTTATACTTAAAATCAGTTAGGTTGTAAAATTTCAAATAATTTAAATTTAAGTTAATAAGTATTAACACCAATGTGGAGAAATTAGAGTCCCCACAAATTGATGTTAAACATAATCTTACCAGCTGCTATGAAAAATAATACAATGATATCAGCAAAAGTATGACTCCTGAAAATCTGCTTCTATGAATTTATATAAAATAGTTAAAAATAATAATTCAAGCAGTATATGTGTACACATGCTCACAATAGAACTATTTACAAGAGTCCAAATGGGGAAGCAGGCTAAATATACATCAGCAGATGAATGGATGAGCCAAATATCCATATAATGGAATATTTTTGGTCATCATAATGTTTCAGGGTACAATGTGAATAAGCTGTAAAACCACCATGCTATGTGAAATAACCCATGTACAGATGATGAAACAATGAGTGATTCAATTTATATGATGGATTCAGAAAACACAATGCCATCAATGCCATTGAGTCAATCCTGATTGACTGATGCTGATGAGGAGCTAGAGAGAAGGCAGTAATGGGCTTGGCTTGTGTCTTTTGTGGGAGAGTTCCTCTTTAGAATGACAAAACTAAACATACAAGGGACTCTATCACCTAGTGAAAATACTTGTGAGTGGCACAGACTTCTTCAATTAATCTAGCTCATTTTACATTATATAAATTTCACTCAGACAGTTACATGTTTTTTATTTCAGGGACTCTGAAATATAGGCTGACTTACAAATGCAGAGAGATATTTATTTCACTATTTACAATTAATTACATAATACATCATCTATATGGGATAATAAAAGAGACATACATATACATATCAGCTATATAACAAAATGGCTTTCATATTCAAATTATCATGTTTGTGATGCATGATTATAGCAAATATTGCTACTTTTACTCACCATACTATATACAGAATCCTGGGTAGGCATTACTTCAAAATATGATGCTCAAAAATTTACTGTGGTATAAAATTTTCATAATTAGTAACACTTTCTGATAATTCTTTATTAGGTTTGCCAAGAAACTTCTAATCTAGTTGGTTTTCTTTTTATTTTAAAACTAGTTAATTAAAAAATGAAAATGGACATTGTGTATCACAGAGTCAAATAAATGTACACAGTCACTATCAGTCACAGAAACTATTTCTTTCTGTGGAAGGCCATGCATGAGGATCATCAAAATCTGCTAATGCTAGAAAAAGATCTTTAACATTTTTTTAATCTTACTACTAAAAGTTTTTACCCTGTTCCATTTACAATAGTTTTATCTTCCCTGAATTCATGGAAGTGTGATCCCTGATGGAATAAAATTGGGAAATAGAGTTTCACAGTTTTCAAGAGAACAGGGTAAAATCATTATGAAAAGACTGTTAGGTAATTATTTGTTAAACTAATAAATGGGTGGTTTTAGAAGATTGAGCCTTTTATAGGTATGTTCTAATCATAAGGGTGCCTTTGTTGTCTCAGTTCCAAACCCTGTTTTTCATTAACTGCTAATGTTAACAACTGCCAAGGCTCCTGAACTTACCATGTTTATTTACCATACTTTCTTGAAATTATAAACAACTTAAGAAATTTAGTGGTTATTTTGAATTTCAATAACAAAGTCCCAGCAACAGGGTCTTGAGGCAGCTGGTAATTTTGCATCTACAATCAGGAAACAGTGGAAGATGAACATCTCTCAGTTCGCATTCTCCTTTTAATTCAATCTTGGGGTTTGTGTGGGTCTTCCCATCTCAATTAAACCTAATCTAGAAAATCCCTCACTAGCTTGTCAAAGGCTAAAGCAATCTAGATAACTCCCTTCAGGTGTCCTAATACACTTGACTCTTAAGTGATTTCAGGTCGTAACTGGCATGCACATAAGACCTCACCCACAAATTAGGCATCCTTTCTTTCCAGATCAACATAGTCATAACTTAATTCTATATCTCAAAATGTTTTAGAGTATATAATATATATATAACATGATAACATGGTATATATGTACATAGTCATTTTGTGACTCTATTGTTAACTTAATATTTTGAGATATATACAAATGGAATAATTTCCTAAGTCAACCTCTCTATATAATGAGCATTTTACATTCAATGATGTATTTTTATATTTAACATATGACATTTGCGTCATATTATTTTCCAGTGTTATTTATTTTATTGTTTGATTTTTGATTATTTATATACATTGTTTATATATAAAGTTTATATATGTGTGTATAATTATAAGGTAACTTTATTGTTATTCATATATGTATTACATTTTATTAAATGTTTATTTTGTTTTATTAAAGCTCAAATTTTCTTTTCTAAGATTATTAATATGTTAAAAGTGTCCTTTTTATTATTATTATGAACAAAGAAGTCACACTTTCTATCCTTGTATATCCTTATTGTTGAAAAAGTATCCTTTTTAATTATCTTCAATACTTTATTCATTTGAAAACACATTGTACACAATGAAGTTGTTATTCTGTCTTCTTTTACTTTTTGGTGGTATTCAAAGTAGAAAATGTCTAACTGAAATAGCAGAGAAAAAGAAAAATTGAATATGCTTAAAGTATTTTTTATTTTAGCATTGTTATGCTCTAATTTTATGTTGAACTTCTTCACTTTGAATTATAATGGTGAAGAATGGCTGGCTGTATTAATTTCATTACTTGTAAATGAGCTGTTTAGAGACATTAGGTTTGAATAGCTCTGGACAGACACAGGATCTGACATGTAGCAGCTGTGCAATATAAATATTTTTAAAGAAATTAATTCATTCCTTTAATATAAAGCATGAGGAACTGTGAAAGTATAAACATCAGTGAAGTTAAAGTTAAACACTTTCAAAAATATCTGTCAACTGGACATTGCTTTTAGGCTATATAAATATTATATTTAAGAGAAGAAGCTAATATTATATAATGTATGATAGCCTGGTGAAGTACAGCATTCACAATGAATGAGCTATACACCTTTCTACTGGCTTCCTGCCATGTCTGTCATATGTTCTATGTTGGAAGCAGACAAGAACTTGTCTTTGAATAGCACTTTCTATTTTCTGCTCTGGTCCAGATGCTTTCCTGAGCAGTAACCTAATGTGTTAGAGTTGGGATGACTAGGCAACCAAGGAGGGTAAAATGTGTTCATTTGAACAGAGAAACCATTCTGTTGTAAAGCCGAATAATGTTCTAGGATGTATGAGTCACATGTCTTCAATTTTAGTTCATGCGGTCAACACAAAATAACACTCTCCATGTTATATTTTGTTTATATGTAAATGCTTTAATTAATATACTTATATGCTTTATTAACCACACATCATTCAGAAAAAAGTAGGTCCACCATGTGTTGTACCTACAGTTCAAAAAAGATATCATTACATGTTAGCACATTACTATAATTAGACATGATATTTTCTTATATTATTTGAAATGGTTTATCTCTATCATATTTTATTTTCAGTTTGACAATAACAAATATATTTGAAAATTTGTAGAAAACAAAAGTGGACTATCACTGATCCTACTTACATTTATTAAATTATTTAATACAATAATTTTATATTCCAGTTTTAGCATCTATAAATATATTATGGAAATAGTATTATTAAACCTCTGCTACATTTTGGAGATGTTCAGGGAGTATAGAATTCATTTTTATACATCTGAGAACTAGGTAGATGAAGAGCACTTCAGAATCATATAGTAAAGTAAGACAGATTCTTACAGATACACAATCCAAGAACTTGTAGGTGGATTTAGAATGGGTTCTCATATCTCAGAAAATTTCAAAGTAGTTACAAATAATTCCTTGGCAACTTCAAAATAGAAAAATTAAGTTTAATGTTTTCCTTCATTAAGGTAACGTTTGATAACAAAACCCAGCCAATTACCCAACTTACTGCTATAAAATAAGTTAATGAAGATTTGCTCTGTAGTTCTTATACAAGTTGTGAATTTGCTTATGGGTCTTTGGAAACAGTTTTGAATATAGCCTCTTGCCGGAAACTTGGAATTATTTAGTGCTCACTGTAATTGCATCTTGGAGGAGGTAACTGACAGCATGTTGACTCGTTTTGCCAAAAATAAAGCTTTTAGGTTTCCTGAGAGCACATCTAAAAATATTGGGTTTTGCTTGAAGATTATCTAGTCCGCCAAAGAATCTCTTGTTTTTTCTTTTCTCTTTATTAAATAGGAAGGTACATTTGTAAGTGTAAGATGCAAATCTTTCATTTTTTCAAAACCTGTAGATAGCAACAATGTAATATGAATAGCAAAGCAATTTAGGAAAAATAGTTTTGATCATGTGTAAGTGTTGCTTTCTATTAGACTTGGTTTATTTTAAATTCTTTTGCAAATAAAGTTTGCAAGGTCATGAATATATTAGATACATGTAATGACAAACACGACTTCTACATACTTGTTTTGGTTTATTATAGTCAATATTCTTTTGTGTGCAAAGAATAATTTTTTTTATGATGACTAGTTATTTTTATTTCCCAGGAAACCCAATCCATATCTTATATTGTTACCTTATTTTTGGCCAATACAGGCAAAATTTAACTAGCATAATCCTATAGCATACTCAACAACTATTCAATTGTATTTTATCACTTTATTTACAGTGTCAACGTTATCTTAGGAAGTTATAGGAAAATGAATCTTTTTTCACCATCATTTTTATGGAATTGAGTGTATTTATACCTTGAGTCTATTTTTTTTCTAATTTAGCTATGAATCCTGCCTGGTGATTTGGTGTAGGTAAGAAGTCTCAGAGGTCAGTTACTCTTGGAAAGATTGTTGTTTGATAGATCACATCTAAAATAGAAAGCTCATTATTAGACAGCCCTGTGATATTTCTGTCATTCAGATTCATGTTAGACTATAAAATTTATTTTACTGTGCTGTCCTCTCTCCATTCTATGGACAATCTGTGTTTAAATCCATTCCAGTGAAAAAGGAGAAAATTTAGATATAATGATTTTTGAAATTTTAAAAATATATTTTATGTAGTCACTAAACTATGGATAGTCTATTCAGAAAGTTAAACCACTGCATGGTGTTGATAGCTCTTGTTCTGGTTAGGTTTTTGCTAACTTAACATAAGCTAGAGTTAAGTGAGAAGGTCAATTGATAACATGCTTCTTTCAGACTGTCTTATGGGTTAAGCCTGTGGGATAGTTTCTTGATTAACAATTGATGTGGGTGTGCCTAGCTTACTGTGAGTATCACCATTCCTGGGCTGGTAGTCCTAGGTGCTATAAGAAAGTAGGTTGTATTCCAAAGTGCCTGAACAAGCTTACACTCCCACCAACAATGGAGGAGTGTTCCCCTTGCTCCGCATCCTCTCCAGCATAAGCTGTCATCTGTACCTTTTATCTTAGCCAATCTAACAGGTGTTAGGTGGTATCTCAAAGTTGTTTTGATTTGCATTTCTCTGATGGCTAAAGATGAAGAGCACTTTTTCAGGTG